>JAVIAB010000041.1:42468759-42593759 GCA_032433765.1 Megaustenia siamemsis | reverse complement strand
TTGTAAGAGTGAATGTTGGAAAGTGTAATAGTCGTCAAGTGAATACAGGTGAGGGAGAAGAAGATACAGAAGGAAAAGAAGATAGAGGATAATAAGGTCAAGAGGGAAAAGAGGAAGAAAAAAGGAGATTAAGAAGAAGAAGGATGGGAATAAGAAGGAGGAGAAAGAGAAGAATATTGCGGGGGGGGGGGAGAAAAACAAGGAGAAGGGAAGAAGATAAAAAAGAAAATGGAGGAGGGGAAGGAGATGGAAGAGGAGATAGAGGATGGGGGAGAAGGATAAGGAGGAGGAGATAAGAAGAGGTGGGGATAACGGAGAAGTAAGAACACGAAGAAAGTTAAGGAGGTGAAGATGGAGAAGGAAAAGGATGAGAAGGAGGGAAAAGGAGGAGGAGGAGGGGAGATGATTAAGGAAGAGGAGGTGGAGGAAGACGAAGGAGGAGAAGATGATGTCCATTATTAACCTGTTTGGGTAAACGTTATCGATAACTTTAGTACCATTGCACTCCTCAACTGTCGCTTCATTTTGAATTGATAGTGAACTTTCCGCCCGTTATTTTCTACTTCTACTCTTCAATCTTGAAGAAGTACCCCCGTCACGCCATGTGGCGTATAGGGAATATGGTGTTAGTGACCATAAATTTTACAGACCTTCGGCACATGATTTTTGGGGTAATGTGGTATTACGCCCGAGCCGCTTCACTTTCCCAGAAAAAAATCCGGTACCCATTAAAGGCTGTGTGAACCCGGAGGCCGTCGGTTGGGCTCGAACCCTACCCCTTGTCCTTTGTAGTCCAGTTCACTAACCACTGAGCTATCGCGGCTCCACTCTTCAATCTTGATGTCTACATTTCATTTTTCTTGCTCTTCTTTTCCTCTTCAAATTCTGAACAGCTGTTTTGTTTTCTTCTTACTTAGTTGTTAAACAGTTTATCTCTTACAACACATGTGTCTCTTTCATTCAACAGCTGAGTAACTTCCTCAACAACTGTATGATTTTTGTAGATGCGCATATTTTACATAGCGTTGTCCTTTTTTTTAAAAAATGCTTCCAAATTTCAGTTATGTTTTTTGTTCTATAGCTGTTTTTATGTTGAAAAGCTGTGATCGTTACAAGTGGTAGGTGATAATATAGTACCCCCGCGTCACGCCAAGTAGCGGCGTATAGGGAAATATGGTGTTAGTGACCATATATTTTACAGACCTTCAGCACATGAAGTTTGGGGTAATGTGGTCGGTATTACGCCCGTGCCGCTTTACTTTCCCAGAAAAAAATCCGGTACCCATTAAAGGCTGGATGAACCCAGAAGTCGTAGGTTGGGATCGAACCCTACCTCTTGTCCTTTGTAGTCCAGTTCACTAACCACTGAGCTATCGCGGCTCCTCTCTATTCAATAGCGGTGTCCCTCTTCAATAGCTATGTCTCTCTGCAATAGCTATGTCTCTATTCAATTGCCGTTTCTCTATCCAATAACTGTGTCTATTAAATAGCTATGTCTCTCTGCAATAGCTATGTCTCTATTCAATTGCCGTTTCTCTATCCAATAACTGTGTCTCTATTAAATAGTTGTGTCTCTCATCAATAGCTATGTCTCTATTCAATTGCCGTTTCTCTATCCAATAACTGTGTCTCTATTAAATAGCTGTGTCTCTCATCAATAGCTGTGTCTTTATTCAATAGCCGTGTCAACTGCAATAGCTGTTTCGCTTTTCGAAAGCTGTGTCTCTCTCTCTCTATTCGATAGATGTGTTTCTATTATGCCTCTATTCAATAGCTGTGTCTATCTGCAAAGGCCGTGTCTCCATTCAAAAGATGTGTCTCTATTCAATAGCCGTATTTCTATTCTGTGTTTCCATTTCAATAGCTGTGTCTCCCTGCAATAACTGTGTCTCTACACTGTGTCCCTTTTCAAAAGCTGTGTCTCTACACTGTGTCTCTATTCAATGGCAGTGGCTCTATTCTATAGCTGTATCTCTATTCTTTATCTCTATCCAATAGCTATGTCCCTATTCTGTGTCTCTATGCAATAGGTGTACCTCTGTTCTTTATCTCTATTTAAAAGCCGAGTCACTATTCAACAGCCGTTTATACATTCAATAGCCGTGTCAATCTTCAATAGCCGTTTCTCTCTTCAATAGCCGTGTCTCTCTTCAATAGGCGTGTCTCTATTCAGTAGCTGTATCTCTTTCCAAAAGCTATTTCTCTAGTTAAAAGCTGAGTCTGTTTTATAAAGTTCTGTCTCTTTTCGCTAGGACACTGGGAACCAGCTTCTTGTGGCGTTAGTTTAAGGCAGCATACGTCCAGTACCTAGGTGACCAGTTGTTTCATTTCTGATATAGTAAAGAGTCACATTTCTTCTGATCAGGGTAAAATGGAACACACAATCCTGCACACCGACAGCATTTCGCATGTGTCTCTTCTTCGTGACCTGTCAATAATCTTTTTTCTTCGTGAACTGTCAATAACCTCTTTTTCGTGACCTGTCAATAACCTCTTTTTCGTTACCTGTCAACAACCTCTTCTTCTTGATCTTTCAACCTCTTCATGAGACCTGTCAATAAGCTTCTCTTCGTGTCCTGTCAGTAACATCTTCTTCGGGCCTGTCAATAAGCTTCTCTTAGTGAACAGTGAATAACCTCTTCTTCGTGACCTGTCAATAACATCTTCTTCGTGACCTGTCAATAACATCTTCTTCATGACTGTCAATAACATCTTCTTCGTGACTGTCAATAACATCTTCTTCATGACTGTCAATAACATCTTCTTCGTGACTGTCAATAACATCTTCTTCGTGACTGTCAATAACATCTTCTTCGTGACTGTCAATAACATCTTCTTCATGACTGTCAATAACATCTTCTTCGTGACTGTCAATAACATCTTCTTTATGACTGTCAATAACATCTTCTTCGTGACCTGTCAATAACATCTTCTTCGTGACTGTCAATAACATCTTCAGGATTCCTTAGAAATCGATCGATAAATAGACATATTATTAGACCGATGGATAGATAAATGAACAAACGAATTAATAGACAGACGGAGAGACAAAGTGATAGATTAGGAAATAAGTGGAGAAACATATTAATATTCATATGGGCAGAAAGATCAATAAAATTGTTTTACTGTTGGCAGACCGGGACCCGACCATAAATGCAAGAACAATTAGAAAAATAAACTCATGACGAGATGACATGTGCTAGACGATTGACAGGATACAGCCTGAGAGATAAGATCAGAAATGAAGAACTGAGAAAAATAAAGCTAGGAAAATCTCCACCATAAAGTATATAAAGAAACAACAGATAAAATGGTTTGACCACGTGATAAGACAGAAGATCAAAACACTACACAAATACACAGCGAGCCTTCAATAAACATGGGGGAACACCAGACCAAAGGGTCGACCACGAAAAACATGGTTTGATAAAATATTAGAAACACTAGGAACATAACAGCAGCAGAGGCCAAAATAAGAGCAAAAGACAGGGAATTAGATCTCCTCCCGACGCTGAAAGGCAAATGAGGAAGAAAAGAAAAAAGAAGATAAATAAAGACATTCCTATGCAGATTGATATACACATTTATAGGCAGATCCATATAGATTTTTATAAATAGAAAAAGGAGAAATGGACGGAAAAATAAGGCAATTGGATAGACTGAAACGTCGGCCCTAGATACACTTCGAACATTAGAAGCTTCCAAACAAATCTGTATAACAAATCCAAGCAACCATTTATTTTGTTAACCTGAATCAAGGACAGCCACTCTGACCAGATTTCACCTCTTCTGTGTGTGTCCAGTATTGATTACTAATTAGGCAAACTTCTGTTCACATCAAGTCGTAGAACTAACATCGGTTAAGATGTGATGACTTCACTTTAATTCAAATTGATCTATTCGTTCCTGGGAGGAACACTCCACGATTGTCAAAGTAAAGTTTACTTAAAAAAAAAAAATAAAACGTAAATTTGTTTTGGGCTGCTAAACGAATAGGGAAACAGAACAATGACAAGGAATGAACAATATATGTAGCTTAGTTTAGTTTAGTTTAGTTTTAGGATTAGTTTAGTTTAGTTTAGTTTAGTTTAGTTTTAGGATTAGTTTAGTTTAGTTTAGTTTAGTTTAGTTTAGTTTAGTTTAGTTTTAGGATTAGTTTAGTCGACAGGTCGTCCTCATTGCAAATTGGACAAGTCCAAAAGTGATAAGAACTCTTGCAAAGAATATCCATCAACGTGTAGCGACTAACGACACCGGTGTTGTGTTGGTTGATAAGTCTATTTGTTTCCTGCGTAGCCCCCCCTTCAGGCATCTCCCACCTTGACATGATATTCGAGAAGTCTGTTCATGGCTGCGAATTTTTGTGTACCTGTTTTTTTTTTGGGTCTAGTGTCTCTGAGGACGTTCAGAATGTCATCGCGGTCAATTGCTCTTCCGCACTTAACACCAACGAAAGTGACAAGTCTTGTCATTGTGTTAATTACCTCTTACACCCGCGTGCCCAAGCACTAGCATTAAAGAGGCACTTGCTAGAATAGACCTTCCGAGAGACTCAAACAACTGCCCTTGAGCACAGCCAGTTTGCGATCTTCCAGTGTTCTGGTTTAGCCACTGTCGAAACACACATGTGTATAAGACTGTGCCTCGAGCCATGCTCATGCTTCTGTAACAGACGTAACTGCCATGGTCAAACTACTTGTAATCAATGCGAAAGCGCCAACGTCTTCATTTGAGTTTTGCCTCCAACATGAGCCGTGAAAACCCACGAGCTCTGGACGTGTCAGATAAAAGACCCATCAGTATAAATAACTGCGTCACTATCACAAGAGTTCTGGAAAATCACAACTTCTACTTCTGCCTTAACAACCAATGGGGTTCGTTGTCTACATTATTTATCTACATTATCTATCTACATTTTTTATCAAAATTTTTCTATCTACATTATCTATCTACATTTTTTATCTAAATTTTTCTATCTACATTATCTATCTACATTTTTTAATCTAAATTTTTTTCTATCTACATTATCTATCTACATTATCTATCTACATTTTTAAATCTAAATTTTTCTATCTACATGTTTAAATCTGAATTTGTCTATCTACATTATCTATCTACATTTTTTATCTAAATTTGTCTATCTACATTATCTATCTACATTTTAAAATCTAAATTGTCCTATCTACATTAGCTATCTATATAGTGTGATGACGACGAGAAAGATCATACTGCACTCTGACGACACTCGTACTTCCCCATGTTCTTAGTCCTCGATTTAACTCACCTGCTGAACAAGATCCGTACGCTGCCCCATACACGATTTACCTCATTTTTAACCTCCGGTCGTTTCTCTTAAAAAACTCACGGTATAGCGGATGATGTGGGTCTGCACTGATTCCTAGTTAGTTTAGTTTAGCCGGCAGATTATCTTCACTGAACACAAACACAACTCCAGAGCGTCCAGATCATTGTTTCATCGCAGTCTCCAGGATGAAGCACGCTCGCTACATAGCTAAGCGAAAGCACTGAAGATGGTTTCAGCTCAGATGCACAAATTCCGTAGTACCGGCGAAGACTTGGCTGCTAGTAGCAGTGTTCCCTAGCGTTTGGCTTTTCGTGGCAAGGCTGTGTGCCACTGAGTACGGGTTCGATCCTGCTTCGGTCCATATATTGTTCTTTGTTTTTTGTTTCTGTTGTTGATTATTTGTCATTTTTTCCTGGTGCTGTAAGCATACCTCTTCCTATGAACTGATTACCGGCGAAGACCTTGTCTCTAGCCTCCATAGTCGTCTCCGACGACAAGCGTGGCACGTGGCAAGTGGCATTTTTCTTGTCTACGGTCAGGGCTCAGGTTGTCAAACAGGTTGACGCAGTCAAAGTATAGGGTGTTTATAAAGTCTCACTACACTTGGTATCTAGGTCAATTTGAAAAAAATGTTTATGACGTCATCACAATATGTGCTCAATGGTAAGTTCACTTGTTGCGACAGTTTTCTTAATGACTTGTCTGGACTTTTAAGGATTCTGTCTTGGATATCTAAACATATTTCATCATTCACAGCAGGCCTACCAGATCGTGGAGCATCTTCCACATTTCCAGTAGCAATAAACTTATTCAACAAATTTCATTGACAGTGGGAGCACATATTGTGATGACGTCATAAACATTTTTTTTTCAAATTGACCTAGATACCAAGTGTAGTGAGACTTTATAAACACCCTGTATAATATGTTAGAATCTCATAATTACTCTTATTATGAGCCTTGTTCATTTACTACAAACTCATTTTCCCAGCATTTATTTGTATTAACAAATAAAATAATTCTTCATCTCTCATTTCCATTCATTTTGCCATCTATTTTCTTATCATCACTCACTCCATTAACCTGTATTTATCCCTCTATCTTCATGTTATTCTCCTATCTCTATGTATCGTTTATTCTTCTTCTACCTATCCTATCATCTTTATTCTTTTTTGTTACATTTATCAGTCATATTCTTTATGTCATTTCTTCCATCCATGCTTATCTTTTCTTACATAGATTCCTTTATCTTTTTTATGTGTCTCGTTATTGTTTTCCGTTTATCCGTTTAGCTAATATCTTTATATCCGTTCACATTTCCCTCACTCCTACTCATCTTTCAGCAGTGGATTTATATATAATTGTGTACATTCACTCTATTTATATATAATTGTGTACATTCACTCTATTTATATATAATTGTGTACATTCACTCTATTTATATATAATTGTGTACATTCACTCTATTTATATATAATTGTGTACATTCACTCTATTTATATGTAAGTGTGTACATTCACTCTATATATAATTGTGTACATTCACTCTATTTATATATAATTGTGTACATTCACTCTATCTATAATTGTCCTGTGTACTGAAGTGAACTCTTAAACCCCGGACCAATGTTAATGACAAGTGCAGTTTATTGTTCAAATGTTAATATGTTCTTTTAATAAGTCGTTCACATTTTTCAGCATTGTCTCTTTAATGTGTATTTTTATTCTGTGCTTTCTTAAAAGCAACTGCTTCTCTCAATTGTCCGCCCTTATATTTTAATTAGCTTTCATCACATAGAATAAAATTGTAGACACGAGGGTTAAATTAATGGGCGCATGGAGTTCGCCAAATGTTGTTAGGTAATTACAGTATGTTCAATACTGAACAATTATTCCTTAAATAGATTCTATTCTGTTCTATCCATCAAATCACTTTCATTGAAGTCGAACATCCCCATATCCGTTCCACCGCCCGTTTCAGCATTTCTCGAAATGTATCCAGACTGTTCCTGTAAGTGGCTGGTAGTAGATACATTTGGTTTTCTCACTAATCACTCCTCATCGACAAAACCTCATTTCTACTCGTAGGTTCATCAGTCTCTCAATATATACATCCTTGTCCCACCCCTTCTCCTTTTCTTCTCTTATGGAATGAAGAACAAACTGTAACCGTACCATCTTCTTGTCTCTATGCTTATCTCTATATAGTGTTATTATTACGACGACTGCAGGGCTAAGCTTGATATAACTCTTCCACTTGTATGACAGAGCCCATATGTCTGTTTATGTTCTCCTTAAATGACGACAATCAATAATAACATTCCATGACATCATCACGGATTCCTCGCATCACGAGTCCGAAGTTACCACAGGTGCATTTGCTTATCGTCCCCTTCCTGTCTACTAATATAGCCTGTTTCAGCTAAACCCTTATTTATGCTTTGTTTTGCTTATCGTCTCCTTTCTGTCTACTAATATAGCCTGTTTCAGCTAAACCCTTATTTATGCTTTGTTTTGCTTATCGTCTCCTTTCTGTCTACTAATATAGCCTGTTTCAGCTAAACTCTTATTTATGCTTTGTTTTGCTTATCGTCTCCTTTCTGTCTACTAATATAGCCTGTTTCAGCTACACTATTATTTATGCTCTGTTTCATTCATCCTCCTCTCCATTCCCCTGTTTCAAAACTTGACGATGTCCGTTTTGTTCAGAGTAAGGCCACACTCAGTGTCAGATCTGTCAGCGAGCTTATTTGCTATTTCATTGCTGTGTACACTAGCGTGCCCTGGACAAGAGATGCACGTTAATGCGCTCACTGTAGAGCTGCTTCCACTCTTGTCGCAGACACTGTCTTTCAATATTCTGTTGCATACTTCCCTAGCTCGTCATCACAACTACATCACAACTACATCACAACTACATCACAACTACATGATCCATGTTCTCTGTAAACAACCATGTTATCGTCGCCGTTGCTGCTTCTATCTTGTTTCTCCTGCTGGATACCGCAATGGCACAATTACCAGATTCCCTAACCACTTCTCTACCATGTTAGTATAAAGCGATAAAGAGTTAAATTAAAGAGTCGAGTACCCATTTATAAAGGTGAGTTCAGTATAAAAAGTATGTATCTTGTTCAAAAGACGAACCGTTGCGGTAAAATTTGTAATGTAGTTTATTTTGATGCGAGTGTTATAATAACAGCTATTTCACTTTCTTATATACACATGTTTTATTTTTATCTTGCTTACAGAGCATGATGATGATCGGGTATCACCTGTAGCACATGATGTCCCCTACCGAAAGAGGGTATTCCTTTGGAATCCCCCTTTACGTTGTTGTTGTGAATTCTATAATTGTGATTAATGATTGTACACAGCATTTTCAACGGTGGTTTTCTGTTGCCTTCCGTCGGTTTCTTTACGGTTGACCCTGGCTCTCTAGCCTGTGACTAAAAAGTCCCACCCACAAAGGCAGTGGGATTGTTTTACTTCAGGGTACCATCGCTTACCCTTTACACTCCCTAATATATCTGAAAGGCAGCAGGTTAGCCGCAGGTTGTACTGTCTACTGCATACAATGCAGTATCAGGTAAAATTACTCGAACTGACAGGTAAATGAATTTAAACATCTGGGAACAATGTTAACCTCAGACGGTAGATATACAACAGAGGTAAGATGGTAGATGTACAACAGAGGCGAGATGCAGAATGGCTCAGGCAAAAGCAGCTTTCCAAAAAATGAGGAAGATACCGTACAATCCATTTGTGACAATAGAAACAAAAAAAGTAATTCTTAAAAGTTATGTAGAGCCAGTCTTAACATATTTATGTGAATCATGTACAATGGGACAACAGACAAGGTAATCACTGGAGGCTGTAGAAATGTGGTTTTACAGAAGTATGTTGAGAATACCATGGACGGCTAAGAAGGGTAATGCAAATGTTCTGAAAGAGGCCAAAGCAAAGGAAGAGCTAATAAAAAAAAAAGTAAAGTACCCCCCGTCACGCCAAGTGGCGTATAGGGAAATATGGTGTTAGTGACCCTATATTTTACAGACCTTCAGCACATGATTTTTGGGGTAATGTGGTCGGTATTACGCCCGTGCTGCTTTTACTTTCCCAGAAAAAATCCGGTACCCTTGGCTGGGTGAACCAGGAGCCGTCGGTTGGGATCGAACCCTACCCCTTGTCCGTAGTAGTCCAGTTCACTAACCACTGAGCTATCGCGGCTCCTACTAATTTTTAGGGAATTAGTAAAACCCAGGTGTCCTCGCCAGGATTACGAACCCCGGCTGTTGCCGTGGTAAGCCAACCGCCTATCGATTGCGCTAACCGGACACAAAGGAAGAGCTAATAGTCAATATTAAAAAAGGGCAATCATCTCTTGGCCATGTAATGAAAAGGGAACAGCTGGAATATATTGTAACAACTGGGAAAATTGAGGGACGAAGAGATAGAGGGAAACAAAGAGAAAAGATACCAGACAGCTTAGGAGAACGACATGGCAGAAGGTCAACAACAGTAATGATAAATAGCTGTAGAGATCGAAAGTTGTGGAGAGACATGATTACCTACGCCAGCAAGCCCGGTACTTGATGATGATGATGATATACACACGGCTATCAACACTTCAGAAGACTAAAATAATGATATACAAACAGTTTAGAGCCGAGCTTATGAAGTGAAAATGAGAGCCTGACAGTTTTATAAACAATTTTTTGTATTCATCGTTTCTTCCTGGCGCGGATTTTAGACGTAGATTTTGGTTTCTGGAAAACCAACTTGTTGCTGTGGTCACGCTTCCTATCAGGAACCAAAGATCTTCTCATTCAAACGTGATGATTTTATATTTGTTAGATTTTGTTACTTTTTTCCTCATTTTTTATTTCCTATCTTCCGTGTTTGTCTGTATATCACTCTTCTTTCTCTCTTTGACTCTCTTCTTTCTCCCATTGGCTCTCCTTATCTGTAGTCTCTCTGCTTTATCTCTGTCTGTATGTATTTATATCTTTTCTTTCTCTCCTCGCATCTTTTCTGTGTAGCTTTGTCTCAATTCTTTATCTATTTGCCTCGCTTCTTTATTTCTTTGTCTCTCTTCTTCATCCCTTTTCTATCCTCGTTGTCTCTCTTCTTTATCCCCTTTGTCCCTTTTCTCTTCCGGTTCCTCATTTGTAATTTTGTTGACATGTTTTCGTGATACAATATTCTGTGAAGCTCTTCATGTATATAACAAGATATATGTTTGAGAAGTTCGCTTTGACAGTGATGTATCTTTCAGGGTATTTCCTTGTGTCTTACTCTCTTCTGTTGCTGCTTCTTGCAATTCTTAAAGAATAACATAAACAGTTAGGCCTAAACAGTTAGACCTAAACAGTTAGACCTAAACAGCTAGACCTAAACAGTTAGACCTACAACAGTTAGACCTAAACAGTTAGACCTAAACAGTTAGACCTAAACAGTTAGACCTAGACAGTAAACAGAAGTAATAGTCATATCGAAGAAACAACCATCATATACATGCAACATACAATTAAGCGGATATCAAATCTGAAACAATTGCAGAATGTCAAATACTGTGGGACAATAAAAACATCAGATAGAAGATGCACCACAGAAATAAAATAAGAATAGCACAGACCAAAGTAGCATTTTAACAAATATAAAACGTCTTGTGCAACAAGTGTCATGAAGTCAATGTCAATAGAAGTGAAAAAAAAAGTTCATCGGTGCTATATAGAGCGAATTCTGACTCATGGATGCGAGTCATGGACAGTAAACAAATAAATGAAAAGACGATTAGAGTGCACAGAAATGCGGCTTCTCAGAAATATGTTGATAGATCCCTGAACAGCTAAAAAGACAGAAGAGGGATTTCTCAGAGATGTCAACATAGAAAGAGAACAGCTGAAATACATCAGATGGGGAAACAATCGACATTTTTCGGGCAGATCATGAGAAGATGAACGTTTGTTATATTTTGTTACAACTTGTAAAATATAGGGAACAAGAGGTTGAGGAAGACACAGAGAGAAGATTATAGATAGCTTGATGTCGTGGCACGGTACACAGTCAATAACGAATTGATACGTACGACGCTCTGTGGGCAGAACATTATGGAAAAACAGATCGCCTATGTAAACTGGTAAAGCACACGATGATAGTCTTGTTACTAGGAAGAAAGTAAAAAGTAAAGTACCCCCATCACGCCAAGTGGCATGTAGGAAATATGGTGTTAGTGACCATACATTTTACAGACCTTCAGCACATGATTTTTGGGGTAATGTGGTCGGTAATACGCCCGTGCTGCTTTTCTTTCCCAGAAAAAAAATCCGGTACCCATAAAGGCTGGGTGAACCGGAAGCCGTCGGTTGGGATCGAACCCTACTCTTGTCCTTTGTAGTCCAGTTCACTAATCACTGAGCTATCGTGGCTCCCTGTTACTAGGAAAACCAAGAAGAAAATAACAAAGAAAGAAGAGGAAGCTTAGGGGAAATGATTCTGGAAAAAAAATAGAATATGCACCAGGTAGGATCCCAAACTGTTAACTAATATATCAGTATCCAGTTTCATGTCCTTTATACTTGGTAGGTTCCCCAACTGTTATTAACTAATACATCAGCATCCAGTCTCATGTCCTTTATACTGGGTAGGTTCCCAAACTGTTATTAACTAATATATCAGCATCCAGTCTCATGTCCTTTATACTGGGTAGGTTCCCAACTGTTATTAACTAATATATCAGCATCCAGACTCATGTCCTTTATACTGGGTAGGTTCCCAAACTGTTATTAACTAATATATCAGCACCCAATATCATGTCCTTTATACTGGGTAGGTTCCCAAACTGTTATCAACTAATATATCAGCATCCAGTCCCTTGTCCTTTATACTGGGTAGGTTCCCCAACTGTTATTAACTAATATATCAGCATCAGCAATTACTCAATGATATGTATACCACTGGACACATACCCGAAGATCTACTAAAATCTATCTTTGTAGCCATACCGAAGAAGTCAGGCGCCACTGATTGTGAAGACCATCGCACTATTAGTCTCATGAGCCATATGACTAAAATATTACTAAGAGTAATCATGAGAGGTGTGAGGAACAAAATAAAACCAGAAATAAGTGAGGAACAATGTGGATTTGTGGAAGGAAAGGGCACCAATAATGCAATATACATCTTAAGAACATTGATAGAAAGATCTATAGAGGTAAAGATAGATCTATATATTTGTGCTTTATAGACTACACGAAAGCATTTGACAAAGTAAAGCATGTGGAAATAATCAATATGCTGGAGAAATTAAACATTGATGGCAAGGATCTGCGAATCATAAAAAACCTGTACTGGCAACAAACAGCAGCTATACGAATTAACAACCAAACAGGAAAATCCCAATATATAAAGAAAGGAGTCAGACAAGGCTGTGTTCTGTCACCGGATTTTTTTTTCACTTTACAGCGAATATATTATGAGATCAATAGCAGACAAAAAAGGAATTGAAGTCAATGGTGACAACATAAATAATTTGCGATATGCGGATGACACAGTCTTAATAGCAGAGACAGAGAATGAACTACAAGAAATGATAGACATAATAGTAAAAGAAAGCAACAAGAAAGGTCTCAGTCTGAATAGTAAGAAAACAGAAGTAATGGTTATATCAAAGAAACAATCACCACCATCATGCAGCATAAAAATAAACGAGACAAATCTGAAACAAGTACAACGCGTCAAAACTTGGCCACAATAATTACATCAGATGGGAGATGCGCCACAGAAATAAAAAGCAGAATAGCTGAGGCCAAAATAGCATTTCAGAAAATAAAAAATATCTTATGCAACAAATCTATGTCAATAAAAATTAGAAAGAGAGTTCATTGATGCTATATAGAACCAGTTCTGACCTATGGAAGCGAATCATGGACAGTAGACAAACAAATGAAAAGACGATTAGAGGTCACAGAGATGGGATTTCTCAGAAGAATGTTGAAAGTTCCCTGGACAGCTAAAAAGACCAATGAGGAAGTTCTCAAAGAGGTCAGCACAAAAAGGGAGCTATTAAAAAACATCAGAAAGAAGCAATCAACATTTTTTGGGCACATCATGAGAAGAGGAAAGTTGGAATACTTGGTTACAACTGGCAAAATAAAAGGAAAGAGAGATTGCGGACGACAACGAGAGAAAATACTGGATAGCTTGGTGTCATGCCATGGAAAACAGTCAACAACAGAACTGATACGATGCACTGTAGATAGAAGATTGTGGAGGGACATGATCGCCTACGCCAACCGGTATGGCACATGATGATGATGATATCAGCATCCAGTCTCATGTCCTTTGCTGAATGTTGCACTCACCACAGCCCGTGTCTGAAGGAAACTATCCATAACCCAATTCCTATGTTGTCAAATTCTAGGCGTCTTTTGTTGTCTTAAAATCAATTTCTTCAAAATCTACCCCTATTTCGTTATCGTGGAACCATGCCTTCTGTTATTGTTCTTTTTTTTTTTTTCAGCCCACTATGTCTTTTAATGTGGCCTTAGTATTTTAATTGCTTAAACGTCACGTACTAATAGTGTTGGGCGACATCAACGTAAAAATGGGTCGGAACGAAACGAAAGTTACTGTGGCAATAGGAAAAATAGAGGTGGACACTGTCAATGAAAATACAAAAAAATAGAGACTATTAAATTGATGTCTGACAGATGACCTAATTATAGGTGGAACGTTATTCGCACAAAAAGAGATATACAACGCTACATGGGTATCTCTAGAGGATTGATCATCATCGAGTGCCATCTCCGCAACGAAGGTTGGCTACCATGGAGCGCCATTAAAGTGTAATATTTTGAGTCTTCTGAACACTGAAGCGCAGTGATTATTAAACAGTAATATTTTAATTTTTCTCTACATTGAGACGCAATGATTAAACTAATATTTTAATTTTTCTCTACATTGAGACGCAATGATTAAACTAATATTTTGATTTTTCTGTGCATTGAGACGCAATGATTAAACTGTAATATTTTAATTTTTCTCTACATTGAGACGCAATGATTAAACTAATATTTTGATTTTTCTGTGCATTGAGACGCAATGATTAAACTGTAATATTTGGATTTTTCTGTACCTTGAGACGCAATGATTAAACTGAAATATTTTGATTTTTCTGTACATTGAGACGCAATGAATTAAACTGTAATATTTTGATTTTTCTGTACATTGAGACGCAATGATTAAACTTTAATATTTGGATTTTTCTGCATATTGAGACGCAATGATTAAACTTTAATATTTGGATTTTTCTGTACTTGAGACGCAATGATTAAACTTTAATATTTGGATTTTCTGTACTTGAGACGCAATGATTAAACTGTAATATTTTGAATTTTCTGCTCATTGAGACGTAGTTTTTGGCAACACTGAAACGTTACTTTTTTTTTAGTTTTCTGTGTATTGAGACGTAGTGTTTGCTAAAATTAGATTGTAATAAATTGCCTTTTCTACATCAATCATAACGTGTTAAGTTTTTTATGATTAGTGCTAATTTCCCACGTGTTTCCGTGATGAGCACAAATGTATCTCGCGCTGAAGGCGATGATTTGGCAGCCTGATATAAATAATGATACAAAGCAACTACACTCACATAACACCATTTTAAAAGTAGACTCTGAAGAGGAATGCACCAGCTGAAACAAAAACAATATTATGTATGATACTTATTGTTATTCATTGAGAATATACGTCATCATATTTCTTCTATATGTTACTTACTTATTTTTTTTATTCATTGAGAATATACGTCATCATATATCTTCTATATGTTAATTGTTTGTCTATTCATTGAGAATATATGTCATCATATTTCTTTTACATGTTACTTTTTTATTTATTCATTGAGAATATACGTCTTAATATTTCTTCTATATGTTACTTACTTATCTGTTTATTTATTGAGAAATGATTGAGCTCTTTCACTTCTTTGAACAAAGACGTCATTTGAGCTTGTTTACTTCATTGTATTCTATGTGTGGAGTTAACTGCCTTCTCTTCTAGTATATTTCATCGTGTCCCTAATATTCCGTCAATCCATCTTTTTCGGGGTGAGCTCTTTGATCTAGTATTCTCGTAGCGTTTGTTTTGTCGCGATCATGAAATGTGGGCAATACATGAATAATTCCAAAGATTGTTACCGGAAATAGAAAAGCATTTCATGAAAAGGCTAGCGCAATAAATTGAGCAGCTTAGGAATAATAAAAAAATAGCATCATCTAGTTGCTCGTTGCGATTAAAAACAAATAATAACAAATGAATATTATAATGGATGGAACATTCCAAGGCGTCAGATCAATGAATTATTTCAGGGGGAGACGGTTCGTTTACAACACTAGGAAAAACAAAATCGTAAATAATCAACAAGAGAGAAAAAAAACAATAAACAGCCCGAAGCATGATCGAAATCGTACACCTTGACACAGCGCCTTGCCACAAGAAACAAACACTAGAGCTAGTTAAAGATCCTTTGGTACTTAAAATAAAAAAAAAAAAGTGTAGATCATAAATATAGCAGCTGCCTGGGCAAAATTCCAGCCTTTAATGGGTACCGGATTATTTTCTGGGAAGATAAAGCGGCACGGGACGTAATACCGACCACATTACACCAAAAATCATGTGCTGGAGGTCTGTAAAATTGATGGTCACTAACACCATATTCCCTATACGCCACTTGGCGTGACGGTGGTACTTTACGTTTTTTTTTATTACTGGGCAAAATTGTCAGAAAAAAAACCTACCCACATCATGAATGATAAGCTACGGAGTTCGTGCACGTAGGCCAGTATTCTTCTCGATTTGATAACAAAAATACAACTTTGAGATAAAAGTAAGCAACTGTGACTAAGGTGTAATACTTTGCCTGGCTGCTAAGCGTCGTAATCATTATCATGTGTCATGTTGACGGACGTATGCAATTTACCATGCCGCTCCCAGAATTCCCCAGGGTAGTACATACCTTACGAGTTAACTGATTGCAAAGCTGCGACATAATTTTTGTTGTCCATTCCTAATCTTGTCTCTCTTTCATTAGATATTTCTCCTAAATACAATTTCTTAAAAGTTTCCACTTCTCATACTATAATTTTAAAAAATAAAAAGTTTGTTTTCCACCTAAAGCTCTTCAAAAAATTATCTTTTAGAACCGGTTTCATCATGGCTTCTTAATTACTTGTTTGAAATAGTACTATATATATATATATAGAATGTTAAAATGTTACATCTTCTCAATATTCCTGTATGCTGCAGAACATGGACATTAGACCAGAAAGCAGAACAGAAAATTTAAGCCTTTGAAATGTGGATTAATAAAAGAATAGGTAGAATTGGATGGAAAGAAAAGAAAACAAAGTTTTAAAACAACTAAAAATGAAAAGAGAACTTCTAAACACAATTAGAACAAGACAAATGAAATCTGTGGGGCATGTTAAAAGACACTACAGCCTAATAAAAGTAATATTGGAAGGGAAAATACAAGGTAAAAGAGGCAGAGGCAGACCAAGAATAACATGGACGAGTAACATCAAAAGATGGACAAGTCAACTAATGACAATCTGTATCATCAAAGCAAGAGACGGAGTTGAATGGCGCTCCATGGTAGCCAAATTTTCGATGCAGAGACGGCACTCAATGCTGATACAGTATGTTAACATTCTTCAGTGGAACCTCAGCCAATCTCGTTATCCTATTTCACTATATCACTTTGTTGGGATCCACCTAAACGTGAACTATTTCTCTTATTGTACTGTGCTCTCACCTTTGTCCTGTAACGGCGCCAGCAATTTCTGAAGGCAAATAATAACATATGAATATTGTTATGGAAGGAAACATTGAAACATCGTCGAGAGATCGACGAATCAATTTAGGGGAAGAAGTATGTTTACAACTCTCGGAATAAATTCATAGATAATCAACAACAGGGAAGAAAATAACAATAGACAGTCCGAAGCAGGATCGAACCCGCATCCCTGGAGACAGCGCCTTGCCACGAGTGTATTACAGTAACTGCCAGTTATTTATCTTGTCTCAATGTTCTATTAAATGTGGTTAGCTACTAACCATTTCTTTTTCCTTTTCTCGACAGTATCTCTCCACTCTCTCCTGTTTGGTTCCCATCATTTTCTCTCAGTGTGACTTCTCTTGAGGACCTGATAAAGCTGTTCGCTCTTGGTCTACTGTGATATCTCATCTTCGCACATGAAACTTTCAGACTGACCCCTTCTTCTTCTACCTTTCAGCTCCCTGTGGAGCACAGGTCTTCAGCAAACACTTTCCAAGTCGTTCTGTTTCTTGCCATTCTTTTAAGATCATTCCACGTCTTTCCCATCATCTTCATCTCTGCTTCCATCTGTCCTCGCCAAAAACATCTTGGTCTTCATCTTTGTCTCTTCCCCTGGGAGGTCCTAAAAAGAGCCTGTCGTGTAATACTCTCAGTTGGCTTCCGCAGTGTGTGTTTTATCCAAAGCCATGTTCTTCTTGTATTTCTTTATCCACTGGTATTTGACTGGTACATTTCCATAATTCTGTTAGTAATTTTGTCCTAACATTTCCATCCTTTTATTCTGCGCAAACATCCTATAATGAAAGTTTGCATCCTCGAGATTGCCATTTTTGATGTTCTCCGTGTTTCACTGCCATATAATGTGAGTCTATTTTTGTATTTAATCTAATATCTTTGAATTCCTACATATTTCATAATCCAATGAAGGCCTCTCTTGCTTTTTGCATCCTTATTTTGGTATCATTGTCTGTTCCTCCTTCTTTGAACAATTGCCCAGATATGTTAGATTTTACCACTGTCGCCTATTACTACAGTCTTATTATATCTTTTACCTTAGACATTCACTCTTTTCCTTTCTTTGCATATTTCTCCACAGTTTTCTTCTTCTATACGAACTGCTGGGTACAATATGAAATTAGTTCCATCTCTTCCCTTAAATATTTCTTGCTGCTTTTTCGAACGAACTGTGGGTACAAATAAATAGTTCCCTCTTCCCTTAAGACGCACGGGAATATAGCACATATACAAATATATGCCTGTGTTCTATGCCCTCAGCACATTATATGGTTCGTATGATAGTTATCACGACAAGTTTCTCTTATTTCACACACCTGAAACTCTGGTACCCATTTTCAGATGCCGAACTACGCTGAGACCGTGTTAATCAGGAAAAAAAAATAGTTATCACACTTGGGGATTAAACCCAGATTATTTCATTTAGTAGCTATCCTACTAGCCAATTAGCTGTAAGGAGAAATACCCACACCTATCCTAATTGCACTTTAGATGAATGTGTAATTTATTTCACTCAAAACACAAGCAGACATTGGTGAAGAATTATGGAGAGTTGGATGCTAATTAGATTATATCATTTCATATACGAAGTCTAGAGCTGCAAATTAGTCCCAGCTTACTCTTAAACATTACAGAGTTAATGAAATTTTGGTCGACTTCACTGGGACTAATCTGTATCAGTTTACTTTGTGGCTTTAAGTACAATTTATACCGCTGAAAATATATGTAAGTACAAATAGAAGGGAGAAAAGTATGTAATGTCTCGCACCATACATAATGTCTATGATTATCATCATCAGCAGGTGCCATGCCTATTGGCGTGGGCGATAATCTTTCTCGTATCTACAGATTCTTCGTGCATGTCAACAGATCAGTCGGTATTCTTTTATTATGACAATTGGATAAGCTGTTCAATTTTTTTTTTCTGTTGGGTTTCCTCTGCTCTTCTTTCTATCCATTCTGCCTGTTGTTAGAGTATTATCAATGCTTTCTTTACCGTATAACATACCCAATGAAAGTAGATTGTCTTTATCTTATGATTCGGATATTTCTGGTTTCTCCAGCTCTATAACAAAAAAAAATTGTACGCTTTGCTATCAACAGAATTCGTAGCATTCTTCTGATAGACCACATGTAAGTTTCCTTTAATGTTCTGCGTGTTGTCTTGCTTATTTTTAATTACTCACAACTATATAGTTAACAGGTTCTATGTGAGCTATGTAAAGAATGGCGCCTCGCTCGTGAGTTACGATGCTTGCGGCGATATTAGACAAGAGTCTCCGAACAGTTCTGAACTGGCGACAGATCGAGCACATATGGGTAAAACCAGATACTAAGACGCCGATTCAAGCCTCGTACCCTTACCTTTAGGTTCTATGTAGCACTTCAAGATAATATCCAAGGGGAGTGAAATAATATTCAACAGCAGCATTTATTTCAGGCAATGCAATGAAGTTTGATGTTTTTAGTTCATTTGGTATATATCCTGTATGGTATATGTCGTTGCATATGTCTGTAATCACTTCAATGCCAAATCTTCTAGTTCCGTATCATCTCTATCTGTATGCTGTCAGGCCCTGCTGCTTTTCCCTTTTTCATTGTTTGTATAGCTTTTTCCACCTCAGATCTGAAGACTTTATAGCCTGATGTACATTTTATTTGGTTTCTTGTCCCTTTGATCATGAAATAGTTCTGTTATATATTTCTGCCATCTATCTATTATATCCTTATTGTGCGGCCCTTTTCGTCTTGTCAGACGGTCTAGTTGAGGCTATTGTGATTTTTTGTTAGGTTTTGTTTTTGTCGAACAGCTTCTGTCGTGACTAATTCTACCAATGTTTGACAAACACACTCGGCCACAGAATGAACAAGTCAGGCCCACTGATCCACAGGGTTTTCCATCCTTTTTCATGTCTTTTCTCTTCTACGTTTTGCCTTAGCATAGTCTCAAATGATGTTATACCATTTATTATACATGCTCTCCATGATGTACCATCACTAGCCAGATGTTCCCAGTCATTTTCACAGATGGAGAAGTCATTCAGAGATGATTTACATATATCTCTGTATCGTAGTTTAGGTTTGTCGATGTGTATATCTTTATTGTCTGTTAGCATTTTTTTATTGTTTGTCTGCAATGCATCCGCTTTCTGTGGCTTTCATTATTGTTATTAGTCAGTAATGTGATATTACTAAACCAATAACGTTCAAATATAAGAATAACGCAAACGCCAGGTGAAACGATTTTATATTTTTTGTTGATAAAGTTAAAGGATGTCAATGCTTAGATAGATGGAGTACCGATGTTGCCGTGTGACCAGATGACAGCTCGACATCGACGGATATTCAGCGGGGGCGACGAGGACTTCTATAATATTTTATCAGAATACATAACACAATCACACTCCAGCTCATTGAGTTAAATGTCAGGACACAACCAGCCTCCCCAATCATTTTGCCATTATATCGATCAATGAATTCAAGCCACAACAAATTTATAAATTGCAATGTTCATGGAGAACAAACCTACTACAACCGTACAGCGACATCTATCAACTTTGTATTATATATGAGAGTTAGGGGGATAAAAGAAACCTACTACCACCGTACAGAGACATCTATCAACTTTGTGTTATATATGAGAATTAGGGGGAGAACAAACCTACTACAACAGTACAGCGTCACCTATCAACTTTGTGTTATATATGAGAATTAGGGGGAGAACAAATCTACTACAACAGTACAGCGTCACCTATCAACTTTGTGTTATATATGAGAATTAGGGGGAGAACAAACCTACTACAACAGTACAGCGTCACCTATCAACTTTGTGTTATATATGAGAATTAGGGGGAGAACAAATCTACTACAACAGTACAGCGTCACCTATCAACTTTGTGTTATATATGAGAATTAGGGGGAGAACAAACCTACAACAACAGTACAGCGTCACCTATCAACTTTGTGTTATATATGAGAATTAGGGGGAGAACAAACCTACTACAACAGTACAGCGTCACCTATCAACTTTGTGTTATATATGAGAATTAGGGGGAGAACAAACCTACTACAACAGTACAGCGTCACCTATCAACTTTGTGTTATATATGAGAATTAGGGGGAGAACAAACCTACAACAACAGTACAGCGTCACCTATCAACTTTGTGTTATATATGAGAATTAGGGGGAGCACAAACCTACTACAACAGTACAGCGTCACCTATCAACTTTGTGTTATATATGAGAATTAGGGGGAGAACAAATCTACTACAACAGTACAGCGTCACCTATCAACTTTGTGTTATATATGAGAGTTAGGGGGAGAACAAACCTACCGCAACAGTACAGCGACATCTATCAACTTTGTGTTATATATGATAGTTAATGGGAGAACAAATCTACTACAACAGTACAGCGTCACCTATCAACTTTGTGTTATATATGATAGTTAATGGGAGAACAAACCTACTACAACCGTACTGCGACATCTATAAACTTTGTGTTATATATGAGAGTTAGTGGGAGAACAAACCTAATACAACAGTACAGCGACATCTACCAACTCTGTGTGATAAATGAGAGTTAGTGGGAGAACAAACTTACTACAACAGTACAGCGACATCTATCAACTTTGTGTTATATATGAGAGTTATGGTGGCAATTTCAGAAATAAGTTCATTGTTGCTGTGATAACGTCTAGTTAGCCAATCACATGACGTTCTCTCACTATCGTAACATATAGTAGTTTGATGTTGTAACTGAGAAAAAGAAAATAGTACCCTAATCTATGTCACTGCACTGCATGTTTTATTTTTAAAAAAGACTTGAACAAAACTATAAGAGATTTTAATTAACGACAATATTGTGTCCATAACTTGCAAATAACTAAGACATTATGATATAATTAAAATAATGTTAATTTAAAGCAATAATTGAAGGGACAATTTTAGAAAGCGGCGTAGCGTATATTTTATCTATTATTGACCTTTCGAGCCGTAGCCGGCCCATAGGGTGTATACCAAGATACTCCTTTTCTTATCTAAATTTTTATTCTAGCAGTTTTCAATTCTTTTAAAGATATTTTATCAAATCTCGCCATTTGTCTCTGTTCTGTGCAAGCAACTCAGGGAGCCGAATGTTGCTGCTCTTGCCTCTCTCATCAGTGTCTCTCTGGGTCTTCCTCTTTTCCTCTTACCTGTTGTTTCCCACATGAGGGCTTACTTCGCTCTACGTTTCATTAACAAATTGTCTTTACGATAGCGGCTTGTTAAACCTATGATCAACGGTAAATTACCGTAACCTTTATATGCAAATTATCAGGTTAAAGGTCAACCAATAGGTTTGAATACAAACAGTGACAGATGAATCCAGATGATCAAACTGTGATTTCATTATTGAATCTTCCCATTTCATAACCAAATGATGTTCAGATAATTATCCTGCAGCAAGAAAGACCTACTTCAAACATGGAAAAAAAAAGGGAGAAGCAGAATATTTAATTAAATAAACGTGGTACGTGGTACGATAAGCGCAAATTCAATTGAAATGACTATCTAGCAGTACAAGGAAGTAACCGACAGTAACGTTATTGGTTGCAAGTTATTTGCAAAATCTATGTTGTGGCCGTGTTTGCTTTTAAACACAAACAAAGTCGTATGGCCATCGAAAAAGGCCATACTGACATGACTAACTTTTCTAGGGCTGTAGATAGGCAAGCATCACGTAGAGACTATTTCCAAAGAAAACATATCAGTATATATGTATACGAGTATTGTATGTGTTTCCATTATACATGTAATGCGACCATTCATTAAGACCTGACCTCCCTATGTTTGGAACCCACGTCAGTCGCTGCAGCTCGACTGTGATATCTTCTACTCACCTTCCTCTAACTTTCACTCTCTCATCTATCTGGCACCATGCCCTCCATACTCATCTTCATACGGCCATCATGTCGTTTTACCAGAACGAAAATACTTTAGTTTCATTGTTTATTTTGTTTCATTTCTGAAGTAATATTCTGAACTGGGGTTTGGAGGAAATGATTAGGTATCATGACAAGGTTACGCGGGGCTCATAACAATGAAAGAGCTGATGCGCTGGCATACGTTATGCTTGTAGTGAGGCTGATAGTTATTTATATCATCATCATCATGTGCCATACCGGTTGGCGTAGGTGATCATGTCCCTCCACAATCTTCTATCTACAGTGCATCGTATCAGTTCTGTTGTTGACTGCTTTCCATGCCATGACACCAAGCTATCCAGTATTTTCTCTCTTTGTCGTCCGCGATCACTCTTTCCTTTTATTTTGCCAGTTGTAACCAAGTATATCTTAACCAAAAATATCTTATGCAACAAATCTATGTCAATAAAAATGAGAAAGAGAGTTCATCGATGCTATATAGAACCAATTCTGACCTATGGAAGCGAATCATGGACAGTAGACAAACAAATTAAAAGACGATTAGAGGCCACAGAGATGGGATTTCTCAGAAGAATGTTTAAAGTTCCCTGGACAGCTAAAAAGACCAATGAGGAAGTTCTCAAAGAGGCCAACACAAAAAGGAAGCTTTTAAAAAACATCAGAAAGAAGCAATCAACATTTTTCGGGCACATCATGAGAAGAGGAAAGTTGGAATACTTGGTTACAACTGGAAAAATAAAAGGAAAGAGAGATCGCGGACGACAAAGAGAGAAAATACTGGATAGCTTGGTGTCATGGCATGGAAAACAGTCAACAACAGAACTGATACAATGCACTGTAGATAGAAGATTGTGGAGGGACATGATCGCCCACGCCAACGGGCATGGCACATGATGATGATGAACCAAGTATTCCAACTTTCCTCTTCTCTTGATGTGCCCGTATAATGTTGATTGCTTCAAATTGTTGATGCTGTGGACTTCCGGTGCGTGACTGTGCTGGCAACATCTGTGGACTTCCGGTGCGTGACTGTGCTGGTAACATCTGTGGACTTCCGGTGCGTGACTGTGCTGGTAACATCTGTGGACTTCCAGTGTGTGACAGTGCTGGTAACATCTGTGGACTTCCGGTGCGTGACTGTGCTGGCAACATCTGTGGACCTCCGGTGCATGACTGTGCTGGCAACATATGTGGACTTCCGGTGCGTGACTGTGCTGGCAACATCTGTGGACCTCCGGTGCGTGACTGTGCTGGCAACACGACACATTTTTTGCGATGCGAGTCAAATTTAAATTATAAATTAATTTCATTGCCGGTAGTAAAAATAAATGCAAGTGTTCTTGTGTGTGATTTCGAACAGAAAACCAACAACGTAAATAGTTGGGCCACCTGGTCAGAATGAATCCTCACCAATCACCATCAAGGGCATTCTTCTCGAGATTGCATGGAAAAAGACCAAGAGAAAGACCCAGAAGAAGATGGATAGATGCAGTGATAAAGACATGTAACAACAAAGGAAAATCACTAATTCAGACAGTTCGAGCAGCTCAAGAACGACAAATGATATAACCACGACACCTTTTCGGTATCAACGAGAAAAAGTAAAGAAGAAAAGAAAAACATCTGTGGATGAGGTCTACAGACTGCAGCAAATCGGTAAGGTAGGAAGGGAAACCTACAAGGAATATCTGTGTGACTAACTAACAAGCTACTAGAATAGTTTGTGTACGAACACTCTGTCACCTGTTGAGGGCGACGTAACTCCTATAGGTTTCCATGAGGCATGTTATCGTTGACAACATTGAAGGTCAAAACACAAAGTAACACTTCAGATCTTTTTTTTATAATTTAAAAAACGGAACGATATGTCGGAGATTTGTTCACTTCACTGGAGTCTACTTTGGATGATTTATAGATTAGGGAGTTTAAAAAAAAATGAAGAAAACAAAGATGCATGCTGCAGTCGCTACGAGATGTACAGATCTTTTTTTCTTGGTATGATCTTTGATATATATATATATATATATACTGTTGATTCTTTCCAGGGATTAGTACCCGTGTACAAATGATAAAAGAACCAGAAGTCTATTCAAGTTGACCACCCGTTCTTTCTTTCTCTCGTAGGGGGAGTGAAGCATTTAAACTATACTGTGCCGAGTAACATGGAATTGAAAATGATGTGGCCAGTGTTTGTTCTCGCTGTTATAACCTTTTCTAACTCAGTGAAACAAAGTATACTTGTTTTTTTTCTATCTTGAACTGCTCGACTGGAAAGTTTCAGACAGCGAATCAAACCTACACACACAAAACCACCGAACTAACCACTACGCTACATAAACTCCATCCACAGGAAAGAGCCAGCAAATATTCCAAGTCCTAATGCTGGATCGTTCATCATTTGATTTTGTCAGCTTCAACTCAATCACATGACCCTGCTTTCATCCAGTGATGTTATTGTCCGTCATATTTCGCAGAGATTCTATCTTCCAGGTGTTTAGGGCTGTTTAAGTAAACGTATATTATTAAATTGTTCAGGAATTTCTACTGGTTAAAATTGATTTATCTCCTTGAGAAATACGTTGGTCAGCATTTTTCGCTTCATTAAACTGAATTTTTAGCCTGAAATAATGACACCGTGCCTCGTCTTTGACGATAAAGCAGCTTAAAAATGTAATAAACGGTTTATAGGTTTTTACTTTCACAAGCTAATAGAAACAGTGTAGCTTTATAGCTCGGAATATCAGTACCCGATTTGTAATTTTTTTTAAAAACAAGCATGCATGTGGATTGTGGCTTTTGAGATTTCCTAGCAAAGCAAATATGTTTCTAGAGTTAATTAAAAAGCTTTTGATTATAATTTGTCACATTTTTGATGTTCTCAATTAAACTCTTCAAAAGAACATACAAGACAAGGAGGAATTTATTTACCTAGAGTAGAAAAATACTGCAGAGGGAGACGAAGAAACAGAGATTAGAGAAAGGAAATCTCTAGCAAAGCATATTTTTCAATCATTTTGCATCATCTGGAAAACACTCAAATACTGGACAAAAGATAATGTACGTATCTTCAAAATGAATGCAATTTAATTAAGCAAAGCGATCTCTGGCATATAATTCTTGTATCTAACCACATGATCAGTTGCAAACTGAAGATTTTTTTTTAAATATAAAACTAATACCTTCGTAAATTAAGAAGTGAATTCTGGTCTAAAATGATCTTGGACTGAGTTGTAACTAGCTGTAGTTAGTCGAAGGCCCTGGTATCACTGTAAACGAATTAAAATCCATAATTGCTCAACGGTCCGTGCCAGTGGAATCAACCGAATTACTATCTCATCTCCCAAACAAAAAAAAAGGTAGCTGTAATCCCTATCATGCTCTATCTTTAAGTTTACAAAATGTGGAAGCAGTCTCAGCACATGCCAAAAGACATATGGCGAAACCGCACAGAAAGTGAACTCAGCCTTCTGTTTTCCATTATACGATATCATCACTCATCGTAAACAATCGGAATGTTGAAGCATGATCAAAACAGATGAAACGCACAGCTCACTGTGTGCACAAGACACTTAACTCAGTAGCTCCTGCAACAAGCCGGTTGAAATGTTTAAACACGACTGTGCATGAATTAGCAGAATTGCATAAAGATTGGAAGAGGTCTTATAGAATTTGGAAAGATATAATATAATGCTTTTTCGTCTTCTTTTTTCCTTCCTCATCTGCCTTCCAGCGTCGAGGTAAGATATAATTTGCAGTCTTTTGCTCTTCTGTTCGCCTCTGCTGCTGTTATGTTTTCTAGTGCTTCTAATATTCCATCGGTCCATCTTTTTAGTGGTGGACCCTTGGATCTAGTATTCTCACAACATTTATTGAGGGCTCGTTGTGTTGTGTTTCGATTACTCAGCCTTGTCACGTGGCGAAACCATTGTATCTGTTGTTTCTTTATGTATTCTAGAGCGGGGGCTATAATATAATTGGTTTGAGTAAAATGAGATTGGGCTAAATCAATAGAATTTGATAAGTTCGGATAGTGTTGGGTGTCTCACTCGATACCGAGCCCGAAGTTTTCTCAATAATTCCATCGTCAATAGAAGAATGGCAGCGAAATTTGAACTGGAGTGTGTTCATTGCGTGTTAAATACAAGGAGATCTGTCTGTTGTGTGTGGCCCCTATTTATTATGACAATCCTACCTGGCGAATCTCTCTGCTGATCTCTTTCATTTGGCTGCTCATGCCATCATTATGCAGTCGTTGTTTGTGTTCACGCAGGGTAGCTGGAACATGTGTTGTTAGACTCTGGAGGAGAAAATGTTTAGTGGTAAAGCAATTAAAGACGTGATGGGTTCGCTACCGAGTGAGACTGCATATATGTAACAGCATCGTGTTGGCTGTAGCAGTGCAGAATTGGGTTGAACTGCAGATATGCATATGGCCTTTTGATATCTTGACGGATGATTGGTAGCAAGCAATCATAAGTCAGCAGTTTAGTGTAATTAAAAAAAAAAGTAAAGGACCCCCGTCACGCCAAGTGGCGTATAGGGAATATGGTGTTAGTGACCATAATTTTTACAGACCTTTGACACATGATTTTTGGGGTAATGTGGTCGGTATTACGCCCGTACCGCTTTATTTTCCCAGAAAAAAATCAGGTCCCCAATTAAGGCTGGGTGAACCCGGAAGCCGTCGGTTGGGATCGAACCCTACCTCTTGTGCTTTGTAGTCCAGTTCACTAACCACTGAGCTATCGCGGCTCCCAGTTTAGTGTAATATTAGTGCCATATTCTTTAAAAGAGAAAAAGACTCATGAAAAAGGATGCAAAACCCTGTGGACCAGTGGGCCTGACTTATTCATTTTGTGACCGCGTATTTGCCAAACATTGGTAGAATTAGCCACGAGAGAAGCTGTTCGACAAAAACAAACCTTAAAAAAATACACAATAGCCTTCACTAGACCGCCTGACAAGACGACAAGGGCCATAAGTGTCATATGCTGGATGCTGTTTTACTGAACAGCTTCTCTCGAAAATGAATCTGCTAATTTTGGAAAGACAGATCCGCTCGCAGAATGAACGAGATGTATTTGTGGTGCCTTGCCTCGGCTTCTTTCGCCTGCGCCATTTGTCTACTGAATTTAACATCAACGTTTCCTTGAAACTTGCAGTGCTACATTTTCAGATCCTCTCCATCTCTTTACTTCTCCATCTCTTTACCTCTCCATCTCTTTACTTCTCCATATCTTTACCTCTCCATCTCTTTACCTCTCCATCTCTTTACCTCAACATCTCTTAACCTCTCCTTATCTTTACCTCTCCATATCTTTACTTCTCCATCTCTTTACTTCTCCATCTCTTTACCTCTCCATCTCTTAACCTCTCCATCTCGTTACTTCTCCTTCTCTTTACCTCTCCATATCTTTACTTCTCCATCTCTTTACTTCTCCATCTCTTTACTTCTCCATCTCTTTACTTCTCCATCTCTTAACCTCTCCATCTCTTAACCTCTCCATATCTTTACCTCTCCATCTCTTAACCTCTCCATCTCTTTACATCTCCATATCTTTACCTCTCCATCTCTTAACCTCTCCATCTCTTAACCTCTCCATCTATTTACCTCTCCATCTCTTTACCTCTCCATCTATTTACCTCTCCATCTCTTTACCTCTCCATCTCTTTACCTCTCCATCTCTTTACCTCTCCATCTCTTTACTTCTCCATCTCTTTACTTCTCCATCTCTCACCTCTCCATCACTTTACTTCTCAATCTCTTTACCTCTCCATCTCTTTACCTCTCCATATCTTTACCTCTCCATCTCTTAACCTCTCCATCTCTTTACTTCTCCATCTATTTATCTCTCCATATCTTTACTTCTCCATCTCTTTACTTCTCCATCTTTTACTTCTACATCTCTTTTCCTCTCTATCTCTTTTCCTCTAAATCTCTTTACCTCTCTATCTCTTTGCCTCCCCATACCTTTACCACTCCTTCTCTTTACTTCTCCTCTCTTTACTTCTCCATCTCTTTACCTCTCCATCCCTTAACTTCTCCATATGTTTACCTCTCCATCTCTTAACCTCTCCATCTCTTAACCTCTCCATCTCTTTACCTCTCCATATCTTTACCTCTCCATCTCTTTACCTCTCCATCTCTTTACCTCTAAATCTCTTTACCTCTCCATATCTTTCCTTCTCCATCTCTTTACTTCACCATCTCTTTACTTCTCCATCTCTTTACCTCTCCATCTCTTTACGTCTCCATCTCTTAACCTCTCCATCTCTTTATTTCTCCATCTCTTTACCTCTCCATATCTTTACTTCTCCATCTCTTTACTTCTCGATCTCTTTATTTCTCCATCTCTTTACTTCTCCATCTCTTTACCTCTCCATCTCTTAACCTCTCCATCTCTTTACTTCTCCATCTCTTTACCACTCCATCTCTTTACTTCTCCATCTCTTTACTTCTCCATCTCTTTACTTCTCCATCTCTTTACTTCTCCATCTCTTTACCTCTCCATCTCTTTACCACACCATCTCTTCACCACTCCATCTATTTACCTATCCATCTCTTTACTTCTCCATCTCTTTAACTCTCCATCTCTTTACCTCTCCAACTCTTTACCTCTTTATCTCTTTACCTCTCATTCTCTTTACCTCTCCATCTCTTTTCCTCTCCAACTCTTTACCTCTCCATCTCTTCAACTCTCCATCTCTTTACCACTCCATCTCTTTATCTCACCATCTCTTTACCTCTCCATCTCTTTACCACTCCATCTCTTTACCTCTCCATCTCTTTACCTCTCCATCTCTTCACCTCTCCATCTCTTTACCTCTCCATCTATTTTTCCTCTCCCTCTCTTTACCTGTCCATCTCTTTACCTTTCCATCTCTTTACCTCTCCATCTCTTTTTCTCACCTTGTCTTTACCTCTCCATAGCTTTACTTCTTCATCTCTTTACCTCTCCGTTCCATCTCTTTACCTCTCTGTCTCTTTACCTCGCCATCTCTTTACTTTTCCCTCTTTTTAACTCTCCATCTCTTTACCTCTCCATCTCTTTACCTCTCCATCTCTTCACCTCTCCATCTCTTTACCTCTCCATCTATTTTCCTCTCCCTCTCTTTACCTGTCCATCTCTTTACCTTTCCATCTCTTTACCTCGCCATCTCTTTACTTTTCCCTCTTTTTAACTCTCCATCTCTTTACCTCTCCAACTCTTTACCTCTCTATCTCTTTAACTCTCCATCTCTTTACCTCTCCATCTCTTTACCTCTCATTCTCTTTACTTCTCTATCTCTTTAACTCTCCATCTCTTTAACTCTCCATCACTTTACCTCTCCATCTCTTTACCTCTCCATCTCTTTTCCTCTCTAACTCTTTACCTCTCTATCTCTTTAACTCTCCATCTCTTTACCACTCCATCTCTTTACCTCTCTAACTCTTTACCTCTCTATCTCTTTAACTCTCCATCTCTTTACTTTTCAATCTCTTTAACTCTCCATGTCTTTACCACTCCATCTCTTTACCTCACCATCTCTTTATCTCTCTATCTCTTTACCACTCCATCTCTTTTCCTCTCCAACTCTTTACCTCTCTATCTCTTCAACTCTCCATCTCTTTACCACTCCATCTCTTTACCTCACCATCTCTTTACCTCTCCATCTCTTTACCTCTCCATCTCTTTACCTCACCATCTCTTTACCTCTCCATCTCTTTTCCTCTCCATCTCTTTTCCTTATCATCTTTTTCACATAATTTCCATGCCGGCATCTCTCCAATTCAGCGTTTCTCAAATTGTTGTCCCCCCCCCCCCCATCCCCCCTTTACCCCTGGGTCCGCGAAGGCTTTAATAATTATTGCGATATTTTGTAACTTAATGTAAAGAGAGAATTAATAATATATATATTTATATATATGGCCTTTGACCTCTTGGCAGACGGTTGGTAGCAAGCAAGCATGATAAGTCAGTAGTTTGGTAGAAATATGTGTGTCTTATGCTGGGAGCTGCTGTGCTGAACAACTTCTCTCGTGGCTGAGTCTGCCAATATTGGATAGACGGATCCATCCGCAGAACGAACAAGATGTATTCGTGGTTCTTGGCCTCATTTCTTCACCCTGCACCTATTAACTTCTTAATTTGATATCAGCAATGCCTTGAAAGATGATGTGCCATTTTTTTTTGTTCTCCATGTGCTACGATCTGCAGCCACATTTTCCCAGTTCCTTTCACTGATAGAGAATTCCCTCAAGGAGGCCCTGCAAACATCCTTATAACTCAGCACTGGTCTGCCCTTTTGGTCACTTTCCGTCCTTAAGTTGGCCATACAATATTTGTTTGGGAATACGATTGTTTGCCATTCTTCTTACATGACCCAGCCACCTTAGTCTACGACTCCTAAGTGTTGCCATTATGGATGAGAGTTTAGCTCATTGTAAGACATTAGATGGCGAGATTTGATAAAATATCTTTAAAAGAAAACTGCTAGAACAAAAATTCATATAGGAGAAGGTGTATCTTGGTCTACGCCCTATGGGCCGGTTACGGCTCGAAAGGACAATAGATAGATAGATAGATAGAAGACATTAGAGTTGGTTACTTTGTCCTGCCATTTGATGTTCATTATCTTTCGAAGGCAACTCACATGAAAGCTGTTTAACCTTTCTCTTGCCCTGCATAGGTAGTCCAAGTTTTTGATCCGTATAGAAGTGCACTAAGGACACAACTTTGGAAAATGTGAATCGTAATACTGAGTGTTAATTTGGTTTGACTCATGACCTGTCTTTAAGTTTACCAAATGTGGAAACAGACTTTCCTATTCGAATATGTATTTATTCTTCATGGGAGACAGTGACTGTGACCATAGACCCGAGATAGGTGAACTTTCTCACAGATTCAAAGGGTGTGTTATTTAATGATATAGATGCGGGACTGGCTACACCTTGTTGAAACACTACAGTCTTCTGTATACTTATTGACAGGGAGAATAACGATCTAGCTAGATTGTCAATCATTGAATGCAGCACGGATTCATCGTGAGCAACCAGTGCTGTATGGATGATTACACACAAGAAAATTATTCCTAGGGGCCTGCTGTGTATTTAATTAGGGTCCGCAGTAAAGTAACTTTAGAGAACCTCTGTTCTAATTATACTTAAAGTAATCGTATGCCAGGCTGGCACGACATGCTTTCAAAACAATATAACTTTGGCATTAATGTAACTTCGTGTTTGATAAAAGCTGGCCAGGTTTACATTGCCACTCTGTCGCTTCAGCCTGTGATGTGTTTTATTTCAGTTTGACTGCTCCCGCCTTTCATCATGACATGACGCACATTACCAAGCTCTGTAGAATGTAACGTTTCCGAGAGTTTCCGTTGTTGACGTATAAATAACTTAATATAAATGTTAATGTCACAGTAATTTACATTAAAAATATATAAACGTTTATACAAAGCGCTAATACAAACTTAAATGTCTGTGTGATTTACGTTACAAAAAACAAATATTTGTTTTTCTTGTTTAGTTTGAACGTTTAAGCGTCAATTATGCGTCATCATCATCATCGAGTGCCGTCTCCGCAACGAAGGTTGGCTACCATGGAACGCCATTCTGCTCTGTCTCTTGCTTTGATGGTGCAGGTTGTCATAGTTTGATTTGTCCATCTTTTGATGTTACTCGTCCATGTTAGTCTTGGTCTACCTCTGCCTCTTTTACCTTGTATTTTCCCACCTTGATTACTTTTAGTAGGCTGTTGTGCCTTTTAACATGGCCCAAAAATCGCACTTGTCTTCTTTGAATTGTGCTTAGCAGTTCTCTTTTCATTTTTAGTTGTTTTAAGACTTCATCTTTTGTTTTCTTTTCCTTCCATCAATTATACTTAAACAACTTAAATTAAAAAAAAAAACGTTTTCATAAATAGACATATGAATGTTATAATAAAAATAAAGAAATTACTGAATAAATTACTATTTGTGATATTTATATAAATAATGAGTTTTATGCAGAATGTATTTAGGATTGGGGGTGATGGCGAGAAAATAATATCTGCATGTACCGTTCCAGTCGCCATGTTATGTATAGTTAGACTGTTTTCTTTTTCGTTCCTCTCTTTTTTGGTCCTTTTGCATTTAAGGGAGATACAGTTGGTGATATTTTGTTCATAGCTATCTTGATTCGTCCTAAAATAGCATTTTATTTATCATCATCATCATGTGCCATACCGGTTGGCGCAGGCGATCATGCCATTCCACAATCTTCTATCTACAGTTCTGTTGTTGACTGTTCTCCATGCCATGACACCAATCTATCCAGTATTGTCTCTCTTTTGTCGTCCGTGATCTTTCTCATTCACTGTATTTGGCAGAAGTAATTCCAACTTTCCTCTTTTCATGATGTGCCCGAATAATGTTGATTGTTTCTTTCTGATGTTTTTTAGGAGCTGCCATTTTGTGTTGGCCTCTTTGAGAATTTCCTCATTGGTCTTTTTAGCTGTCCAGGAAACTTTCAACATTCTTCTAAGAAATCCCATCTCTGTGGCCTCTAACCGTCTTTCCATTTGTTTCTCTGCTGTCCACGATTTGCTTCCATCGGTCAGAATTGGTTCTAAATAGCACAGATGAACTATCTTTCTCACTTCTATTGACATTTTTTATTTTCTGAAATGCTATTTTTGCCTGAGCTATTCAAATTGTTAAATGGATTTATAATCTTGTAAATTATACAGCATTTGTGAATGAAGACGTAATGAGTCTAGAACATTTCACACATTCTTAACACTGATATTTTATGGAAGTGGTTCCACTTTGTACACACAACACACATCATCTTGACTTAAGTAATTATTTATGTACCGATGATAGTTTAGTAGTTTATGCTCATAACTAAAAGATAAATGATTGACAAATCTGAGAGTTTCCGGGACGAAATCTTCAGTGCTAAGTGACAGAGATTTGTAACCTTTAAGAGACAGCCTCCTGTAACCAATTTGAATGTAAGAAACGCGTGTATTTTATCTTCATGGACAGACCAGGAACAAATCGACTAAAGTGTCGATGACAAACACTTGTACTTATCTTGGTCTTTTCTGCTGTTATGGTTTCCATCATCATCATCATCATCATCGTGTGCCTTCTCCACAACGAAGGTTGGCTACCATGGATCGCCATTCTACTCTGTTTCTTGCTTTGATAGTGCAGGCTGTCATAGATTGACTTGTCCATCTTTTGATGTTACTCGTCCATGTTAGTCTTGGTCTGCCTCTACCTCTTTTACCTTGTATTTTTCCTTCCAATATTACTTTTAGTAGGCTGTTGTGTCTTTTAACATGCCCCAAAAATTTCATTTGTCTTGTCTTAATTGTATTTAGTAGTTCTCTTTTATTTTCAGTTGTTTTAAAACTATATCATTTGTTATCTTTTGTTTCCATAGAATTCTACCTATTCTTCTATAAATCCACATTTCAAAGGCTTCAATTTTCTGTTCTGTTTCCTTGTCTAATGTCCATGCTTCTGCACCATACAGGAATATTGAGAAGATGTAACATTTTGCCATTCTTAGTTTCAGCCCTGCTGATATTTGTTTTGTTGTTAGTATATTTTTCATGGCATTAAAATTACTTTTTGCCATACTTATTCTTTTGTCTATTTCAGTTTTGCATTTTCCATCATTGGTTATAGTATGTCCCAGGTAGTTGTAGCTTTGGACTGTCTCCAGATGTATTCCCTCAACTGTGATATTTAATTGTAGGACTTGAGAATTTTCTTTGTTTATGATCATAGTTTTAGTCTTTTTGATATTCATTTCTAGTCCATATTTTTTGCTTGTTATGTTTATCACATTAAGCAATTGTTGTAGGTCTTTAGGATTTTCTGCTAGTAGAACAGTATCATCAGCATATCTCAGGTTATTGATTATCTTTCCATTAATGTTTAGGCCTGGTATCTCTGAGATGTTTTTAAAGATTTGCTCAGTGTATAGATTGAACAAGTTTGGTGATAGGATGCATCCTTGTCTTACTCCTCTTTTTATGTCCATTGGTGTAGAGTTCTCCTTGTTATATCTTATTATTGCAGTTTGCTCCCAGTACAAATTACATATTAGTCGTATGTCTGCGTCGTCTAGATTTATATCCTTTAGGCAGTCTATAAGTTGGTTATGGTGTATTTTATCGAAAGCTTTGGTGTAGTTATGGTTTCCAGTGTTTCTAATATTCCAACTGCATCAATCAATGTTTATTTGTGGTCTGCCCTCTCAGCTCATTGTGTTGTATTTTGATAATTCTGTCTTATCATGTTGCCGAATAATTGTATTTGTTGTTTCTTTATATATTAAATTATAAGAGTTGGTCATAGCTTTTTTTTTTCTTAGCCTTTCGCTTCTGATCGTATACATCAGGTTGTTTCCTGTCAAGCGTGTAACGCATTCCATTTCAGTGGAGGTTAATTTTCTTATTGTCCTTGAGTCCGGTCTGGTCTTGGCACGACAACATAGGGATGCAGATTGTGCTATATGTAGAGTATACGTTTTGTCCCCTAGCGTTAATACCTTGTTTGACAGCAATGATAGCGTTTGTCCAATGATTTGACAAACTTTCTTCGATCTTGAGTCACGTTTTATTTTTTGTGGATTATCGTTCGTTTCCATACTTCCTAGCTTTTGTGTGTGTTAAATTCCTCCAGTTGTAAACAATACTGCTCTCCTTTGTGTCTCATAAATTGAAGTTAAAAACTGAATGTTTGACAGTGAAAAACTGAATACTTGAACTATATTTTCCACAATTGTCATTGTACTACAAAATTTAACACATATACTAAGAAATAACTTTTACGTTTTACACTGTCACAAGTCGGAACCAGTGTCGTAATATTTATGATGAAATAAGATATATGAATGAAAAGATTATAGTTCCCACATGTCACAAGTCGGAGCCAATTTCATAATATAGCAGATTTATTAATGAAAAGAATATAGTAGTCTCATGTCACAAGTCGGAACCAATGTCGTAATATAGCAGATTTATGAATGAAAAGAGTATAGTAGTCTCATGTCACCGTCACCCACAACTGCTGCATAATTTCGAGGGTTAATGTAAAATGTTTCTTTCAATTTTGAGAAAAATGCCATTCTGTTGTATACTATCCATGGAGTAGTTTAATGGCAATCGAAAATTCCCCATCATCATCATCGTCATCGTCATCGTCATCGTCGTCGTCGTCGTCATCGTCATCGTCATCGTCATCGTCGTCGTCGTCGTCGTAGTCGTCGTAGTCGTCGTAGTAGTAGTAGTACCATGCCTGCTGGTGTAGGTGATCATGTCTCTCCACAACTTTCGATCTTAACAGTTATGTATCCTTTCTGTTGTTGACCTTCTGCCAAGCCATTCTCTTAAGCTGTCTGGTATCTTTTCAATGTTGCTTCCCTCTATCTCTTCGTCCCTCAATTTTCCTAGTTGTTACAATATATTCCAGCTGTTCCCTTCTCATTACATTGCCAACTAATGATGATTGTTTCTTCCTAAAATTCCCAATCTTCCCCCAAAAAAGAGCTTGGTGTTGCTAACAAATTATTTAACCCGCCACTCCCATCTTTTCGTGTCACGGTTAATTTGAAATGCGTTTTGTCTCCTGATTGAACAAATGCTTACTGTTATCTCAACACTCAAATCAGCTCGGGGAACTCCGGGGCCTTGCACACCGTCCCTAGACTGGATCGTGTAAATTGTGCACTCCTATGCAGTTCAATTAGTTGAGCTAATTAATTGAGATATATTATAGAAACAACATTCTTTGGACTATTTTTTTTTCCAGATGGTTTTAAAACTGTATCCCTTTCGGTTATTTCTTTAATGATGTTCATAATGCTTGTTTTCTTTCTATTCTCATTGTCGTCGTGTTTCTGTTTTCTATTCGGGTGTTCAATGTAGCATTTCAGAAAATGAAAACAACATCCTGTGCAACCAGTCTATATCAGTAGAAGTAAGAAAGGGTGCTCGTCGGTGTTATTCCTCGGTAGATTCCTCAAGGATGGATGTTCTCAGAAGAATGTTGAAAGTTCCCAGGACAGAAAACACCAACGGGGAAATTCTCAAAGAGGCCAAAGTAAACCTGAATTCGTAAGAAACACCAGAAAGAAAAATCGATATTTTATTTCAGACACAGCATGAGAAGAGTAATGTTGGAATACTTTGGTTACAACTGGCAAAGCACACCACATTATTCCTCATTTGTTTACTTGTCACTGTAGTTTTCTTTCTAATAAGAATTTAAGATTTTTAGTATGTCTTGTTATCTGCCTTAGTGTTTTATTTGCCTTGCTCGAAATGTGTTCTATTTACATTTTCTTCAGAACCTCATTTTATTGTTGTTCCTTTCTTCTTCATCAACTGAACTATTCTCATTCCTCTGTAAATCCAAATTTCGTGAACTAATTACATGCAGTGACACGTTGTTTCGCTCGTGCGCTGTGGGGCCCGAAAGGGGAGTACAGAATAGTGGCGCTGTACCCTACCAAGCATTTTCATAAGAGGCGAGAAAGGAGAGTTAGGCACGGGACTGGCTATTCCATACTGTAAAAAAAAAGCCGAGAAAACTTCACAAACATGGACAAAAGAAATTAGGTTGAATACAAAAATAAAAATTTTCAACTCCAATGTAAAGTCTTTTATATGACTGTGAAACATGGAGAACAACACATTTCACAATCATGAAGATACAGACTTTCATTAATGGATGCTTACGCAGAATAAACGGATGGAAATGGCAGGACAAAATCACTAACATAGAATTATGGAAATGTACCAGTCAAATACCAGTGGATAAAGAGATACAGCGAAGATGATGGCGCTGGAAAGGACACACACTGCGGAAGCCAAATGAGAGTATTACACAACATGTCCTTTCTTGAAATCCCCAGGGGAAAAGACAAAGAGGAAGACCAAGGAATTCTTGGAGAAGACAGATAGAAGCAGAGATGAAGATGATGGAGAAGACATGGAATGATCTTAAAAGAATGGCAAGAGACAGAACGACATGGAAAGTGTTAGTTTAAGACCTATGCTCCACATGGAGCTGAAAAGTAGCAGAAGAAGAAGAGACATGTTGTTTACATTTTTGAAAGTTGAGCTGATTTCATTTCCTTATGTGGCGTCTTCGCATCGAAGTATTGACATTCATGGAGCGTCATGTTTACTTTGTCTCTTTCATTTTAGTGCACATTGTCAAAGTTCAGCTCTCTATCGTTTAAAGCTCAGTCATGGCCTGTCCACAGCCAACTAGAGTTTAGCTAAGGTCCGCAAGCTGAAAGGGATCACACAAAGCTTGTGACGTGTCCAGCATTGCAGGTAGGGGTGGTTTGGGTAAAATGACTTCAGCTGTCTATAACCCGTATAGTTGACGTCACACGGTTTTAGTGATTTCGAGGAAAACCCTCTCAGTCCGCAGGTCTTAATAAATCTATAGCTGACTGTGGTCAATGAGGAAGTTCTCAAAGAGGCCAACACAAAAAGGGAGCTCTTAAAAAACATCAGAAAGAAGCAATCAACATTTTTCGGGCACATCATGAGAAGAGGAAAGTTGGAATACTTGGTTACAACTGGCAAAATAAAAGGAAAGAGAGATCACGGACGACAAAGAGAGAAAATACTGGATAGCTTGGTGTCATGGCATGGAAAACAGTCAACAACAAAACTGATACGATGCACTGTAGATAGAAGATTGTGGAGGGACATGATCGCCTACCCCAACCGGTATGGCACATGATGAATATCAATTTATCTAATATGTTTTCATGGTAAATTTAATGACACAATTCATAAATAAATAGAAGCCACAAGTGCAAACATGATTGCATTTAGTGGTTTTTTTAGAGGTGAATTTTGTTCGAATGATGTACTTTTTCTTGCATTCATTGACTGATTTACAGCGTCGAGGGGATATACAATTTACGATCTTTATTTTTGTTTCTTTGTCTCTTCTACCGTTTAATACTATGTGTTTCCGTTGGTCCGTCAATCCATAATGTTTCGATGATGACCTCTTGGTCTCTTACAGTTCTACCTTTTTTTAAAGTCTGTGTAGTTTCTCTCGTGTCATGCTGTCTAACTATTGCTAAAGTCTGTGTAGTTTCTCTCGTGTCACGCTGTCTAACTATTGCTAAAGTCTGTGTAGTTTCTCTCGTGTCATGCTGTCTAACTATTGCTAAAGTCTGTGTAGTTTCTCTCGTGCCACGCTGTCTAACTATTGCTAAAGTCTATGTAGTTTCTCTCGTGTCACGCTGTCAGACTGGTTAGGATACTCTTTCTTTCTATATTCCAAAACGAGGACGAAATCTAGTATGTTCGTGGTACACTCCTCTTTGCAAAGTTGCTTTCAGACTCTCAGTCGCTTGATAGGGGCTAGCATCCAGCCAGACTACCAAGCAAATCTATCGTGGGCCAGTGAAGCGAATTTTTGTTCACATAAATAACTCTTCTGTGCTAATGATTATAATAATAATAATAATAACAAAAATAATAATAGTAATACCAATAATTTCCGGTTCCGAATTTCAAAATGGATTTCTCACAAAACGCCATAAAAGAGATGAACAGAATTATTATAGGCCAGGGTTCCTCGAGATTTAAAATTCTAATTTCTGTCTTCTTTTCCCCCTACTTAACCGATTTGAAAGAAAATGGAGAGGTCTTGATCGGGCTCTGAAATGTGTCACAATCATAGTCATTTGTGTGAGTTCTAGTGTTTCGATAATGCATTTTTGAAAGTTTTCACCCATTCCAGTTTTCTTGCTTCTAGTTGTTCATAGTTTTCAGTGGATGCTCTGTGCTGTCATTAAAGTGGATGTAACCTCTACTTCCACATCACATAACCATGTGTTCTATCTTCATCATCTCTATCTTCAGCCATGTGTGTCGTTGCGGTACCACAGACAGACTTCATCAACCATCTCCATTCATCTCTATCTTCAACCATGTGTGTCGTTGCGGTACCACAGACAGACTTCATCAACTTTCTCCATTCATCTCTATCCACATCAATTATTTGGGGTTCTCCGAAGTCGATGTCTGTCTAGTCTTTGATGTTATCTTCCCATCTCTTTCTCTATCTACCTTCTCTTCTCTGTCGTCTCACAGTTTCTCGCAGGTTGTTCTCTTCTGGGCCAAACATCGTGATACACGACAAAAACATTTTATTTTTCGCTTCTTCAAACTAGCCAAAATATTATGCACATATTCCGATCGCTTGCTGTATGCTTTTACGAACTTTTAATTATTGATATAATCTTAATACGAGACTCCTAAAACCATTCGATAAAGTGTCATCTCCATATCTTGTATTTTATTCTATAATTCTATTTGAATGGTCCAAGTTACATAAGTGTATTGAAAAATTGATATAACAATTGCGGTGTGTGTGTGTATCTTGGCTATTAAGATATATCACCGGAAAAATTAATCTTATCAGGTTTACACAATTGCAGCAAGACGTAATGTGTATTAAAACTTACTGCGTTAAACTGCACCATAAATGACATAACGTGCCATTTATTCCAAAATAGTGCATGGAAAAGGCAATTTGTAAGCCAGGAATAAAAGAAGGCGAATAGAGTGCACATCTCGATGGAATAGAACCCAAAAGAGATTACACGGTACAGACCAATTAGCTTATGAATCGCGATTCTGTAATTACTATTGCAATACTCTTACATTTAGGGAGCAGCGATAGCTCAGTGGTTAGTGAACTGGACTACAAAGGACAAGAGTTCGTTCCCGATCGACGGCTTCCGGGTTCACCCATCCTTGAATAGGTACCTGATTTCTTTCTGGGAAAGTAAAGCGGCACGGGCGTAATACCGACTAAATTACCACAAAAAATCATGTGCCGCAGGTCTGTAAAAAGTATGGTCATTAACACCATATTCCTTATACGTCACTTGGCGTGACGGGGCTCTTTACTTATACTACTTTTACTACTCTTACATTTATATTCCTATAAATAGGATACATCATCATCATCATCATCAAGTACCGGGCCTACTGGCGTAGGTGATCATGTCTCTCCACAACTTTCGATCTCGGCAGCTATTTGTCATCTCTGTTGTTGATCCCCTGCCAAGCCATTCTCTTAAGCTGTCTGGTATTTTCTCTCTTTGCTTCCCTCTATCTCTTCGTCCCTCAATTTTTCCAGTAGTTACAATATATTCCAATTGTTCTCTTCTCATTACATGGCCAAAAAATGATGATTGTTTCTCCCTAATATTGGAAATTAGGTCTATTTTTGCTTTGACCTCTCTCAGAACATCTTCATTACTCTTCTTAGCTGTCCATGGTACTCTCAACATTCTTCTGTAAAACAACATTTCTACAGACTCCAGTGATTTTCTTGTCTGTTGTCCTATTGTCCATGATTAGCATCCATATGTTAAGACTGGCTCTAAATAACATTTAAGAACTCTTTTTCTTGTTTCTATTCACAAAAATGGAATGCATAGTATCTTCTTCATTTTTTGGAAAGCTGCTTTTGCCTGAGCCATTCTGCATCTCACCTCTTTTGTACATCTTCCGTCTGAGGTTAACACATTTCCCAAATATTTAAATTCATTTTCCTGTTTTACTTTTTTCCACTTGTCTTTATTTTGCACTGAGGTGATGTCTTTTTCTTTGTTGTTACCATTACCTCTGTCTTTTTGCTATTAAGTCCGAGTCCTTTATTTTTGCTTTCTTTCACTATAATGTCCAACATTTCTTGTAACTAATTTTCACTCTTAGCGATTAAGACTATCATCAGCATACCTTAGATTATTTATATTATGACCTCCAATTGTTATTTCAGGTATGTCCCTTATGGATCTTAAAATAATCTCACTATAAATATTAAACAAATCTCGTGATAGCACACAACCTTGTCTAACACCCTGTTGTAATTGTTGAAACATTCCCAATTGGTTTCCAGTTCTTATGGCCGCTGTTTGCTGCCAGTACACGTTCTTTATTATTCTTAGATCTTTGCTGTCTACGTTTATGCTTTCTAAAATGTTAATTATTTCTTGGTGCTTTACTTTGTCAAATGCCTTGGTGTAATCTATGAAACATAGGTATAGATCTGTTTTCACCTCTATGACTCTTTCTAATAAAGATCTTATGATATAAATGGCATTGCTTGTTCCTTTATCTCTAACAAAACCACACTGTTCATCGCTAATTTCTGGACTGATTTTGTTTCGCACTCTTCGCATGATGACTCTTAGTAATATCTTAGTCATATGACTCATAAAGCTTATTGTGCGATGATCATCGCATTCAATCGCACCCGATTTCTTTGGTAGGGCTATGAATTTTGATTTGAGCATGTCGTCTGGTATATATCCGCTGTTGTAGATATCATTCAATATTTTTGTTATTAATTCTATTCCAAAATCACCCATGGCTTCAATCTCTTCTTTAGTTATATTATCAGGTCCAGGAGCTTTGCCTGATTTCATATTGCGCAAGGCATCTTCCACTTCTTCTCTGAGTATTTCTGTTCCTTCTCCATTATCCTTATTATTATAAATAAGATACAAAGCAATTTAAATATCAATATAATTATATAAGTAACCACCTGTATATAGGGGCGCATAATATTAAGGAACAGGCAAATAACTGCTGTGCTTAGGTAACGATGGCAAGCAGGGAGAAAGTTGTGTGGTGTAGTGCATAATTGTCTAGGGGCGACTAATTTTACTTTGACTAGGAGCGCATTAATTTACTTTGACTGGGGTGTAGACATTTTACTTTTGACTAGGGGCGTCTAAGTTTATTTTCACTAATTGTGCCTAAGTTTATTTTCACTAATTGCGCATACATTTATATTGACTAAGGGCGCTTTAGTTTATTTTCATTAATTGCGCATAAATTTATGTTCATTAATTGCGCCTAAGTTTATTTTGACTAAGGGCGCCTACGTTTACTTTGACTAGAATTGCTTACGTTTATTTTGACCAGGGGCGTCTACGTTTCCTTTGACTAGGAGCAAATAAGTTTAATTTGATTCGGGGTGCCTAAGTTTTATTTTTTAGGGGCGTCTAGGTTTACTTTGGCTGGGGGCGCCTAAGATTGATTTGAAATTGCGCGCCTAAGTTTATTTTGAATAGAAGTGCCGACGTTTTCTTTCACTAGGGGCGCCAAAGTTTACTTTGACTAAGTGTGCCTAAGTTTACTTTGACTAAGTGTGCCTAAGGTTACTTTGACTAAGTGTGCCTAAGTTTACTTTGACTAAGTGTGCCTAAGTTTACTTTGACTAAGTGTGCCTAAGATTACTTTGACTAAGTGTGCCTAAGTTTACTTTGAATAGTGACCCCTAAGTTTACTTTGAATAGTGACCCCTAAGTGTACTTTGAATAGTGACCCCTAAGTTTACTTTGAATAGTGACCCCTAAGTGTACTTTGAATAGTGACCCCTACGTTTACTTTGAATAGTGACCCCTAAGTTAACTTTGAATAGTGACCCCTAAGTTTACTTTGAATAGTGACCCCTAAGTTTACTTTGTATAGTGACCCCTAAGTTTACTTTGACTAAGTGTGCCTAAGTTTACTTTGAATAGTGACCCCTACGTTTACTTTGAATAGTGACCCCTAAGTTAACTTTGAATAGTGACCCCTAAGTTTACTTTGAATAGTGACCCCTAAGTTTACTTTGAATAGTGACCCCTAAGTTTACGTTTACGTGGGGCGCCTACATTTATTTTGATTAGGGCGCCTAACTTTTATCTTCCTATGAGTGTCTGATACTCTTGCTCCGGCTGTGATCACAATGTGTAATGGATATCGTTAGCTATTTTAAGTGAATGTTTTGCTTTGCAGAAGAATATTACTAATATTGTAAGCCAAATAATAGAGTTGTACGGCTGGCCTATTAGGATCAAGGGTTAAATTAAAGCTTGCTGCCTTCATATAAAATAGGCAAATAGTCGTATATGTTTTAGTAATTAATGAGAAGGGAGATGCAGCAACATTTTGGCGCAGCAGAAAAATACAAGCAACATCATTCCAATGTTGTCAGACATCACACGGGTGTTATAATATATTGCATCATAAGTCTCTCTTCTGTGCAAGCTTTGCAACGTCTGTAAGAGAATCGATTCCCGCTATTTTTTATTCCATTGCCAGTGTTCTATTTGTAATTAATTTCTCACCAGGTTGACCTCTGTTTCTTTTTTTCCCGCCTTTTATTCTGTTTCATGTTTGAAAGAAAAATAAGGAAACAGGTCAATAAAGAAATACAAGGAGATAGGTCAATGAAGACATGCAGTTTAAGGGATCAATAAATATATAAAGGGAAACAGGTAAATAAAGAAATAACTTTACACAGGTAAATGAAGAAATACAGGAAAACAGGTAAATGAAGAAATACATTTAGACTGGTTAATGAAGAAATACATTTAGACTGGACTACCGACGTTCGGAGAACCCGTGTTCGATTCCCGCTGGGAGCAGTGTGAGTTGTACTCGTGGTTGGAAAAAAAATACCCCTACGGTCGACCCAGCCGTTGGCAGAAATGGGTACCAGGATATTATCCTGGGAAGGTGAGGAATGTCGCTTCGCATCTGAGTTTCGATGCTTGAGGCTACACTATACAGAAATGTCCGAACATTTCTGGATAGGCGACCGAGCACATATGGGTGTAAACTCGCGTGCTAAGACGCCGGTTCAAGTCTCGTACTTTACCTTTACCTTATACATTCAGACAGGTAAATGAAGAAATACATTTGATAGGTAAATGAAGAAAAATATTTAGACAGGTCATTGAAGATATACAGTTAGAAAGATCAATGAAGAAATACAGGGAGACAGTTCAATGAAGAAATACAGGGAGACAGTTCAATGAAGAAATACAAGGAAAGAGATCAATTAAGATATACAAGGAAAGAGATCAATTAAGATATACAAGGAAACAGGTCAATGAAGATAACAGCTATGTGAAAAATTTGACGGAGTAGATAGTTGACAGCGCTGTATTAAAGTGATTAGTTCGCTCGCCCACTGTCCATGTAGGTCTATGTTAGTTCGCTCGCCCACTGTCCATGTAGGTCTATGTTAGTTCGCTCGCCCACTGTCCATGTAGGTCTATGTTATTTCGCTCGTCCACTGTCCATGTAGGTCAATGTTCAGCTCCCACGTGTCTCTTTATCGATCAGACATGGCTTCAGACTACACACTGCCTTTGAATATAAGCATAGATTTTATTTGGGAGAGTACGGCTGTTTTGCGTGCTACTGAACACACACACATATATTGATACAGAATAGAATATAGTGTCACATGGCATGACATTCTTTTTTTAACTCTAGAAACACAGCAACATAATTTATAAACAACTTTACAAGCATACATTTTCTAAAGGGACATTAATGTCTACATCTGCATACGCTATTCTTGATGAAGATAATGTTATACAAAACAAAAACAAAACAAAAAAGAAATTAAATTCAAATTAATTGTTGTGACACTGATGTGATCATAATTTGTGTCGTCATATTCTCTGTAATAATTTCTATAGTTTATGATGCAACTTTTTCACGTAACCCTTGGTTGAATGAGCTGGTTCTACTGAAGAAGAAAGATCCGGTTAGGGCCTGATCGATGGTTTCTCAGGCTACACTTTAGGGGTACATGTTTTATTATTATTAATTTTTATTTTTTGGCGTTTCAAATCACGAAAAACGCATAACATGGTTTATATTGCCTCAATATTGGTTGGTGGTTACAACATTGTGGAACAAATCCATATTCTCGCTATCTCACAATACGGGTTTCTTTTTTGTTTCCTTTCTTCGTTTCGTTTCGTTCTTTCTTTTTTACTTTCTTTCTCTCTTCTTCTTTCTTTCTTTTTCTTTCTATCGTTTTCATCTCCTTTCTTATCTTTTTTTTATTCTTTCTATTTCTTTTTACATTTATCTTATCTTTCTCTCTTTTTCTATCTTTCTTTCCTTCTTTCTTTTCCTTTCTTTCTTTCTTTCTTTCTTTCTTTCTTTCTTTCTTTCTTTCTTTTTCCTTTCTTTCTTTCTTTCTTGCTTACTTTATTTCTTTTTCTCTCTCTTTCTCCCTTGTTCAGAAGATACATTCAAACACTTCAGCAACATGGGAGTTGATAGATATCTCCCAGCGCCCCAGACACACAACCCTCACCAAGATAGAGCCAGCCAGTTATAACTATCAACAAGAACAGATAGTTTGTCTGACAATAGCAAGGGAGCTTACTCACCTAGTGTGCAATATTTGTTCTTGTAATATTATCTTCACAAGAGGTTAAAAATATGTTTGTATAAGTTACAAGATGTATAGATATCGTGGGAGGTCTTCCGTTGCATTGAGAGAAGATGGTTGTTTCACAAACAGAACGTACCTGAGTGAGCCATATTCAGAGCTATTGAGTTTTTTTTTTGTCATGATTTGTAATTTTAAGGTTGATATAGTGCCCAGTCACACATATCGAGACTGTATGATTGGATATTATGGACTGTATGATTGTATTTTAAATATCTGGGTGGCACGTTAACACAAGACAATAACGAAGAGACATAGATAGATAGATATAAGGTGTAACAAAGCATGCCATGTTATAGGCCAAGTATCAACACTATTGAAAAACAAAGCAATAACTACGGAAGCAAAAAGGGCAATATACAAATCAATTTTTCTACCAACTCTGAGTTATCAGTGCCAGAATTGGACGCTGGACTCTAGAACAATAAGAAAGATAACGACCACCGAAATGAAATGTGTCAGAATAATGGCAGGAAACAGCTTAAGGGACAGAGTAAGAAACACCGACCTGAGGAAGAAACTCAAAATTGAACTAGCCATCGAATGCATAAAGAAACAACAGATAAACTGGTTCGGCCACATAACAAGACAAAAAGACAACAATGACTCAAAGAGCCATAAACAAACGCTACGAAAATGCCAGATTAAGAGGAAGACCGAGAAAGAGATGGATAAAGGGAATACTAGAGTCACTAGGAGGGATAACACCAGAAGAGACCAACAGAAGAGCAAAGAATCGCAGATTGTATCTCCCCTCGACGCCAACGGCAATGGAGGAAGGATAGAAGAGGAAGAAAAGAAGAAGTATGATTGGATTAAACTGACGACCATGGGCTAAGTTCTGGTTGCCAGATACATAGATAAGTCAAGTAAATCGGTTGTGGTGCGGTGCAAGGTCAATTATTCCGCTCCTTAGACTGCTATATTTAACCTATATAGCTGAAGATGTTTGCTTCATATAATTTGATGGGAAATGTAAAACTAAAATAGACAGAAGAATAGGAATGGCAAAAATTATTTTAGTTGCATGAAAAATATACTCACATCAATGCAAATAACACCAGGGCTAAAACTAGGAATAGCAAAATGTTATATCTTCTCAACATTTTTGTATGGTGCAGAAACATGCATACCAGATAAGAAAATAGAACAGATAATTGAAGCCTTTGAAATGTGGATTAATAGAAGAATAGGTAAAATTGAATGGCAAATAAAGAGAAAACAAACGATGGAGTCTTAAAACAAACACAAAATTAAAAGATAACTACTAAACAAAATTCAAACAAGACAAATGAGATTTTTGGGAAATGTTAAAAGACACAGCCTACTAAAGGTAATCTTGGAAGGTAAAATACAAGGTAAAAGAGGCAGAGGCAAATAAAAACTAACATGGACGAGTAACATCAATAGATCGACAAGTCAGCCTATGACAATCTGCACCATCAAAGCAAGAGACAGAGCGGAATTGCGCTCCATAGTAGCCAACCTTTCGATGCGGAGACGGCACTTCATGAATGTAATTTGACACAGTATCCACTCATAATGTCCCTCCTAAGCTGCGCCATTGCTAGCGACGTATACTTGTGATCACTGTCAGATTGGATACAAGTTTGACTTAGATTTGTGACATGAAAAATTAAACTCGATCCGCGATAACCAACCAAGCAAAACTCTGCAATAAATGATTCTGTACAAATAGTTTCATAGACGATCGTTTTATTTGATGAGGAATTTTGTTTTAGGATATACGATTGAGGACATTGGCTAAGGCGTAGTTGTAAAGTCGTCAAATCGTTCACCCCTAAGATTTGCTCTCCTAACTCCCTGTTTGTATCTCTGAAGCCTGATCCTTGAACTATACATGGTGGCTGGGGAATTGAAATGGGTCGCCACTGGAGTGCAACTATTCTGTTAAACACCACGAAGGTGTTCACGACCGCCAAACGTCTTCCATATCTCGCTAATATACGTCATGTGACATCGTTGGCATATGATGGTATAAATGATATCACGGGATACATACGTGAAAGTATTCTGTTATTCATCCCGAAGGTGTTCACATAATCTGACCGCGAAACGTCCTCCATGTCTCGCTAATTTAAGTCATGTGACATCGTTGGCATATGATGGTATAAATGATATCACAGGATACATACGTGAAAGTATTCTGTTAAACATCCCGAAGGTGTTTACATATACTTCTCGGCCATCTGTTGTATTATTCCCTGTACTACAGCTATATTTGGCTACCTATTGCCTACACTTTCTAATTGGCAAGTAGAGATCTTAATACGTGGGTGATCTGCTGCAGATTCTTTCCTGAATCTCTTATAGTCCATACACAGCACAGCATTGTGCCCTTGGAAGGAATTAATGAGACTGAAAGAGAGATTATTAGGTCTTGGACAACTGTCCTTCCAATATTGACAGATTCAATCACGAGAGAAGCTCTCAGTATATATCATCTAGCATAAGACACTAATATATTACCAAACTAAGGAGCCGCGATAGCTCAGTGGTTAGTGAACTGGACTGCAAAGGACAAGAGGTAGGGTTCGATCCCAACCTACGGCTTCCGGGTTCACCCAGCCTTTAATAGGTACCGGATTTATTTCTGGGAAAGTAAAGCGGCACGGGCTCAATACCGACAACATTACCCCAAAAATCATGTGTCGAAGGTCTGTAAAAGTTATGGTCACTAACACCATATTCTTTATGCGCCACTTGGCGTGACGGGAGCACTTTTTAAAATACTTTTTTATATTACCAAACTACAGACTAATTATGATTTATTGCTACCAACAGCCTGTCAAGATGTCGAAGGTCATATATATTCAAGCTTTCTTTCATAAAAACGTTGATGATATATTTGAACTCATATGCGACTAAGCTGCTTATCTGTAACTACGAAAATAGAGAGAAAATCCACACATTCTATGTAGCCTATTATAAACACATAGTTCGTGCATGATCAATTCTACGTAAACTATTCTACGTAAACTATTCTACGTAAACTATTCTACGTAAATTATTCTACGTAAAATATTCTAAACATTATAGTTCGTACATGATCAATTCTACGTAAAATATTCTAAACATTATAGTTCGCACATGATCAATTCTACGTAAACTATTCTAAACATTATAGTTCGTGCATGATCAATTCTACGTAAACTATTCTAAACATTATAGTTCGCACATGATCAATTCTACGTAAACTATTCTAAACATTATAGTTCGTACATGATCAATTCTACGTAAACTATTCTAAACATTATAGTTCGTGCATGATCTCTGCAACTCCTCTTCTTTCTTTGTCATTTTCTTCTCGTTTTACTAACAGAAAGATTGTCATCATGTGCCATACCGATTAGCGTAGGCAAACACGTTTTTCTACAATTTTCTGTCCCAAATGCATCGTATCAATTCTGTTATCGACTGTTTACTGTGCCAAAATACCAGTCTATCGTATATCTCTTCTCTTTCTCGCCCGCCGTCTCTCTCTCTCTCTCTCTCTCTCTCTCTCTCTATCTCTCTCTCTCTTTCTCTTCAAGTAATTTGGCAATTTTTTTTTCAACTTTGCTCTTCTCATGTTGTCCACGGAAAAACGCAGATTGTTTCTCTCTATTGTTTTAGGTATATTTTTGTACTGGCCTAATTGAGAATTTTCTCGTTGAGCAGCTGTTCGACAAGTACATTCTTACAACGTACCAAATATCGCAGCCAACACATCAGCTTAATGCTAAATAAATCGGCTCAGAGAAATGTTGAGATATAAGAATGTTGAGCATTAACCTCCGATGAGCGTGACTGTTGTATTTATTACATTTACATTTGTCACAATGCAATTTTTTAAACCCAAGTCATCAAAGTGCTTTACCGCGGCTTCATGTGATAGCAAGTTTTGTCCGTTTGTTGTGCTGGACACCTGTACACGAGATGTTCAGCGTATGTCTCTAACGTGCGTGACTTTTCTATTTAATGCAATACTCCTCGTGATTCTGTTAGCTCCTCTGAGCCCAAATCTCTTAAAATTCATCTTCAAATGTCGCTACAATGGACCGATATTTTATCTCGGATAGTGTAGCAATAATTGGCTGCCCTGCTGCCTTGCAGGTAAGCTCGGGAGATTAAAATGCTAAGGGAGGGTACCCCGAAGTAAATCAACCCCACTGCCTTGTGGGTGAGACTTTTTAGTCAAAGCGGAGCCAATCGTAAACAAACTGAAGGAAGGCAACAGAAAACCACCGTCGTAACTTCTTTCTACAATCATGAATCGATACCAAAAAAAAATTCCGGTCGATGCAAAATTTAGCTGCTTTTACTAGAGTAATCAGAAATCGAAAGGGAGCGAAATTGTGTGTACGACTTTTTGTGTGTGCTACGTCATCATAATGGTTCATAGTATATCCCTATACTCTAGACTGGCCGTACGCTAATCTTACGGTCGGTTAATTGATGTACGACGGGGATAATCTGACGACTAACTATGTGTCTATATGTTCGGAATTGGACTCAACAACGATGGCCTAACATCATCAAGCGCTGTACATTTTTTTAAAAATATGACGATCATAATTTTCAAAAAGACGTATACTCCCGGTATATGGTGGATAGGCGGCGGGAAAACTTGAAGGCTATGCATGAAAAGTGTTCCTTGTTGCAGTTTCCTCATATTCCAAGTTCGACTTGTTGCAGGAGCTACTGAGTTAAGTGCTCTGTGCACACCGTGAGTTGTGTGTCTCATCCGTTTTGATCATGTTTCGATACTCCAATTGCTTTCGATGAATGATGATATCATATGACAGGAAACAGTTGACTGTGTTCACTTTCTGCGCGGTTTCTCCTTATGTCTTTTGGCGTGTGCTGAGACTGCTATGATGGGACTACAGTTACCTTTCTTTGTCTGGGAGATGAGATTCGGATGATTACGCTGGCACGGGCGGTTGAGCAATTATGGATTTTAATTCGTTTGCAGTGATACCGGGGCCTTCCATAACCAAATAACACAAAAAAATTACCAGACAGCTTAAGAGAATGGCATGGTAGAAGGTCAACAACAGAAATGATAAATTACTGTCGAGATCGAAAGTTGTGGAGAGACATCATCACCTACGCCAGCAGGCCGAGTACTTGATGATGATGATGGGTGTACTCTCAGTGTCTCCCAAATCTCATTATTAAGTTCATACTATTCTCGTCAGAAGAATACATTTCTGGGGAAACAATAAGAGATATAACATAGCAATCGAATTAATATGCTTTAGTCCAGGTGTTTCCAATCTTTGGGCGCTCCTGGCTCCCTTTACCTGGTGATTGCTTACCGGTGGTGCCTACATGTCAGTTGCGATCGTATCATCATCATCAAGTACAAAGCCTGCTGGAGTAGGTGATCATTTCTCTACACAACTTTCGATCTCGACAGTTAATTATCATTTGTGTTGTTGACCTTCTACCAAACCATTCTCTTAAGCTGTCTGATATTTTTACTCTTTGCTTCCCTCTATCTCTTCGCCCCTCAATTTTATCATTTGTCACAATATATTCCATCTGTTACCTTCTCATAACATGGCCATAAATGATGATTGTTGCTTCCTGAAATTGGATATTAGCTCTCTTTTTGCTTTGGCCTCTTTCAGAACGTTTTCATTACACTTCTTTGCTCTTCATAGTATTCTCAACATTCTTCTGTAAAATCACGTCTCTACAGCTTCCAGTGATTTTCTTCTTTGTTTTCCTGTTGTCTATGATTCACAGCCATATATTAATACTGGCTCTGCATAACATTTAAGAACATGTTTTCCTGTTTCTATTGTCAAAATTGATTGCACAGTATCTCCATTTACAACACACACAAAAAACTACTTTTGCCTGAGCCATTCTGCATCTCACCTCTGTTCTACATTCACCATCTGAGGATAACAATGTTCCGAGATATTTACATTCATTTACCTGTTTTAATAGTGTTCTACTTGTTTTTTTTGAGTGCTTTACGGTCATATCATTTTCTGTTTTGCTATCCTTACTTCTACATTTTTTAAGGCCGAGTCCTTTATTTTTGGGATTAAGACTTACCATCAGAACACCTTATATTATTTATATTATGACCTCCGATTGTTACAGGCATACCCCTTATGGGTCTTACAATAATCTCACAATAAATATTTATTGTGACATCACACAATCTTGCCTAACACCCTGTTTTATTTGTTGAAACATTCCCAACTGATTTCCAGTTCTTATGGCCGCTGTTTGTTGCCAGTATATGTTCTTTATTATTCTTAGGTCTTTGCTGTATACGTTTATACTTTCTAAAATCTTGATCATTTATTGGTTCTTTACATTGTCAAATGCTTTGGTATAATCTATGAAACATAGGTATAGATCTGTTTTCACACCTATGACTCTTTCTACTAAAGATTTTATGATATATATGGCATTGCTCGTTCCTTTACCTCCAACAAAACCACACTGCTGATCACTAATTTCTAGACTGATTTTGTTTCTCATTCTTCCCATGATGATTCTTAATAATATCTTAGTCATGTGACTCATAAGGCTTATTGTGTGATGATCAGAATTTTTTTGTTAAGCCCATGAATATTGATTTGAGCAACTCGTCTGGTATATATTCGCTTATGTAGATCTCATTCCATATTTTGTTATTATTTCCATTCCAAAGTCACCCATGGCTTTAAACTCTTCTTTAGTTATAATATCTCGCCCAGGAGCTTTTCCTGCTTTTATATTGCCGTTTCTACTCCTTTGAGTATTTCTGGTCTTTCCCATTAATTTAATGTTTACTTATATTCGTTCATCATTAAAAAGATCTTTAATGTAGTCTGTCCATCGTTCCTTAAGCTTTCTTGTTCAATCAACAGTTTTGCTTCCTTTGATCTGAAACATCCAGTTTAGTGAAAGAAGCCGAACTTATAGAATAAATGACAAAAAAGGAAAATTAAAATACTAGAATTAGCGGACTCCAGAGTAAAAGGACAACAGATAAAGAAAACACACATGAACTACACGAAAATATTGTCAGGAGTCGACAACACAGGAATAGCAACACATGGATTAGGTTTTATCATCGACCCAGAACACGCAAAGAACATTCTAGAAATAAAATACCATTCAGAAAGAATTATCACAATTAAACTACTAGAAGACGATCGAAAAACAAATTACATTCAAATCTATGCACCATGCAACAACAATGAAAGAGACAGCGAAGAATTCTACGACTCACTGAATGAAATCATTAACAAGATTGACGAAAGCGACGACATGTTAGTGATGGGAGATTTTAATGGAAGGCTTGGGAAACGCAACAGTGAGAACAGTGATATCTTAGGACCCTTTGGCGATAAAACAGCTGAAACAAACGAAAATGGAAGCAGACTGCTGGATCTATGCAATCGAAATGATTTATTTATCACTAACACATTCTTCAAACACAGAGAGTCGCAAGTATACACCTGGTACAAATGGAATGACACAACATGCAGAAGCCAGATAGATTTTATACTAGCAAGACAACAGAACAAGAAAAGAGTAACCGACAGTATAGTAATCCCTAATATTACAGATGACAGAGATCACAAGATGGTTATGATCACACTAAGAGAGCCAAAAATAAAGAGAATATACGAAAAGAAACAAAAGAAGCGAAAAGAACAGACAATAAAAATAAAACAATTAAAAGATCAAGAATCAAGGAAAACCCTAGAAGAAAAACTAACAGAGGAATTCAAGAAACTCCCTAACGAAGTATGCACAGTAGAAGAAGAGTGGAAACAATTTAAAGAAACAGTAACCAACATCTCTAAAACAGTTTGTGGAACGAAGCTAAGAACAAGAGACGAGAAAAAGAGCACCTCGTGGTGGAACAAAACAGAGAAGCAATTAAAGAAAAGAAGAAACTGTTTAAAAATTGGAGGGAGAATAAGAACCAAGAAAAATATATGAAAAATATGCATTAGTTCGAAAAAGAGATACAATTTTGATCAAAGAAGCTAAGCAAAAGAATTGGACAGATTTCGGACAAAACATGAACAGGGACTTCAAGACAGCCACAAGAGATTTCTACAAAGCAGTAAAATCCACAAGAGCGAGAAAAGAAAATCATGATCCTACTGAGCTGATAAATGACTAAGACGGACAGCCAATATCAAAAAACCAATGTATGCAACAGAGATGGAAAGAATATTTTGAAGACCTGTTAAACATACCAACTACCAATAAGACAACAAAACCCACGCTAGAACTCACAAATACTGAACCCAACATCATGAAAGAGGAAATCGAAGAAGTAATCAAATATGCACCAAGAAATAAAGTATTGGGGGTAGATAACATATCAATAGAAATAATAGCCGCAGCAGGAGAAACAGGAGTGCAATGGCTGCACAGAATATTTAATGCAGCATGGCACCAACAATAAGCTCCAGAAGACTGGCAACAGGCAATCATCATACCAATATGGAAAAAGAAAGGTAGCAAAAGAGATTGCAATCAATATAGAGGTATATCTCTTCTCAGCCATGTAGGAAAGCTGTCCGCAAAATCTTGGAAAAAAGACTGAGACCAATAATAGAACTACAGTTAAGAGATTCCCAAATGGGGTTCCCAAAAAACGGAGGATGTACTGGCGCACTATTCACACTAAAACAGCTTGCAGAAAAAACGACAGAATACAATCAAAACTTATACATAGTCTTCATTGACCAGGAAAAAGAATTCTACAGAATAAACAGAGAACAACTGTGGGAGATACTACCAGCATACAGAGTAAGCCAACATCTAACCAACCTAATTAAAAGTCTCTACATCAAAAGCAGCTGCAGGGTCAGAACAGCAGCAGGCTACACAGACCACTTCGAAGTTAGATCAGGCGTAAGACAGGTGTGCGTACTATCCCCCCCCCCTTTTAAGTTTTAGTACATACATGGACCATATATGCAAGCTAGCCAACCCATCAGAGACAGTGGAGATCAACGAGCTTCTATTTGCAGACGATCAGGCACTAATACATGAAACAATAGAAGACCTACAAGAACACTTAAACAAACTCAAAATCAAACAAAACAAACTTGAAAATCAACATCAACAAAACAGAAGTCATGAATGTCGCTAAAAATAAACAGAACATCAACATAACTATAGAAGGCAGACAACTAAAACAAGTAGAGGAATTCAAATACCTAGGAAGTCTAATGACAAACGATAATTTTCAAACAGCAGAGATAGAATCAAGATGTAACAAAGCTTGTTAAATCATCGGACAGTTATCACCACTATTGTCCAACTAGTAAATAACTCTGGAGACAAAACAAGCACTATACAATACAATCTTCATCCCAACGTTGTGCTACCAAGGCCAGACCTGGACCCTAGATGCAAGAACTATAAGAAAAATAACCTCTACAGAGATGAAATGTGTTAGACGAATGACAGGAAACAGTCTGAGAGATAAGATCAGAAAAGAAGAACTGAGAAAAATTCTAGGAATAGCCCCCGCCATAGAATATATAAGGAAACAACAGATAAAATGGTTTGGCCACGTGACAAGGCAGAAAGATCAAAACACAACACAACGAGCCTTCAACAAACGTTGTGAGAACACCAGACCTAAGGGTCGACCACGAAAAATATGGCTCGATGGAATATTAGAAGCACTAGGAAACATAACAGCAGCAGAGGCAAACAGAAGAGCAAAAGAGCGCACATTATATCATCCCTCGACGCTGAAAGGCAGACGAGGAAGGAAAGGAGAAGAGGAAGAAGATATATTGATAAAAGATAGATTCCGTAACAGCGTCAAGAAAGACAAAATCTATCCAGGAGCCGATATTAACTCAGATCACAATCCTGTAATGATTAAAATGAAAGTCAAACTAAAGAGAAACAAACAAAAGATTACTTCATCAAGAATGCCACTAGACATAACTGTTTTAAATCAAAAAGATATTACAGATGCTTATACAATACATGAAAAGAACACATATCAGAAGCTGCTAGAAAGGGGTGAGCAATATAGAAGAGAAAATCTTGATGATAAAAGTTACAACCAAATGGCAATGCATAAAGAAAAGCATACAAGAAACTTGCGACCCCTTACCCAAAGAAAAGAAAAAAAAACAAAAAACAAAAATGGATAACTGACGCCGTCTTGGAAAAAAGTGGAATAAAGAAAGAAGACAAGCGAAGAACACTACTCAATACAATAAAATAGATAATGAAATACCCAAAATATGAAAAAAAAAAAAAAAAATTAAGACTGGTTCAGCCAAAGATGTCTAAAAATCTTTTTCTTTTTATTTGCTTTTTGCAAGATTATCCATCATTCACAACCATATGTTGCTGTCGGGAAGATATATGCCTTCATTAATTTTCATTTTACAGACTTGCTGGCTTTGAGTCACATGTTCTTTATGGCGTTTAATTGGTGTGTTGTTATTGCTAATCTTCTTTTGATCTTGTCTGGTAGTCCCCATTGTTAGTTATAGACATTCATAGATTGTTACAATTTCAAGATCATCTCTTTTGATGATAATTGTGGTTTGGCTTTTTGTTTTTCAGTGGTTATTAATGAGTTTTTTGTATGTCTAGATAGAGGTGTTCCTCTTCACTGTATTTGTTAACACACTCAGTTATCTCTTTTAATCCTTCTGCACTTTTCGAGAGGAGGACTGTGTCATCATCGTATCTGAGTTCTGGAATTATGTTGCTATTTGTTGTGAAAGGGTCGAACTTCACTAATTTATCATCGTTTCTGACATTTATCATGATGTTCCCAGCATATACGTTTAGCAGGTGTGGAGAGACGATGTAACCTTATGTGTAACGTTCAAATACTTCATTAAATTCTGTCTTTTCTTTTGATATAATGATGTATATATATATATATATATATATATATATATATAAATAATATGGCCTTTAATGTCTTGACAGACGGTTGGTAGCAATCAATCATGATAAGTCAGTAGTTTCGTAAAGCATTAGTGTCTCATACTGGGTACTGCTTTACTGAACATCTTTTCTCGTGGCTGAATTTGCCAATCCTGGACAGACAGATCCATCCACAGAACGTGCAAGGTGTACACGCGGTACCCGGCATTGTCCCCTTTCTCTTGCGCCTTTTGTCTTCTGAATTTGACATCAACAATGTCTCGAAAGTTGCTGTGCCATTTTTTATGCTCTCTATGTGCTATCAGCTGCCACATTTTCCCAGTTCCTTTCACTTAATGAAAATTCTCCCTCAAGGAAGCCCTGCAAACATCCTTATATCTCAGCACTGGTCTGCCCTTTGGTCTCTTTCCATCCTTAAGTTGGCCATACAATATTTGTTTGAGAATACGATTGTTTGCCATAGATCTTACATGGCCATGTAATGAGAAGAGAACAACTGGAATATATTGTAACAACTGGACAAATTGAGGGACGAGGAGATAGAGGGAAGCAAAGAGAAAAAAATAACAGACAGCTTAAGAGAATGCTTGTCAGAAGGTCAACAACAGAAATGATAAATAACTGTCGAGATCGCAAATTGTGGAGAGACATGATCAACTACGCCAGTAGGCACAGTACTTGATGATGATGATATATATATATATATAATATATATATGTATATATATATATATATTATATATCCATATCACATTCATCATGTGCCATACCGGTTGTGTAGGCGATCATGTCCTTCCACAAACTTCTATCTACAGTGCATCGTATCAGTTCAGTTGTTGACTGTTTTCCATGCCGTGACACCAAGCTATCTAGTATGTTCTCTCGTTGTTGTACGCGCTCTCTCTTTCCCTGTATTCTGCCAGTTGTAACATAGTATTCCCAATTTTCTCTTCTCATGGTGCGCCCGTAAAATGTTGACTGTTACTTTCTGATGTTTTTAGGAGCTCTCTTTTTGTGTTGGCCTTTTTGAGAATGTTCTCATTTGTATTTTTTAGCTGTCTATATAACTTAAGGGTAGGGTTCGATCCCAACCGACGGCTTCCGGGTTCACCCAGCCTTAAATGGGTACCGGATTTTTTTCTGGGAAAGTAAAGCAGCACGGGCGTAATACTGACCACATTACCCCAAAAATCATGTGCTGGAGGTCTGTAAAATATAGGGTCACTAACACCATATTTCCCTATACGCCACTTGGCGTGACGGGGGTACTTTACTTTTTTTTTTACTATATAACTTAACATTTTTCTGAGAAATCCAATCTCTGTTGCCTCAGTTCACCCAGCCTTTAATAGGTACCGGATTTTTTTTCTGGGAAAGTAAAGCGACACGGGCATAATACCGACCACATTACCCCAAAAATCATGTGCCGAAGGTCTGTAAAATATATGGTAACTAACACCATATTCCCTATATGACACTTGGCGTGACGGGGGTACTTTACGGGGGGGGGGGCAGGTACATATTTAGTTAGATAGCATGATAGAGACCGACAGAAAGACTGAAAGAAAAGCAGACGGAGAAGCATGCAGATGGACAGACAGTTAGAAATGTAGGCATTAAGTTATTCAGGGAGACTGAGATATAGACAACAAAGTAGGAGACTGGAGGCAGGTATAGAGGAGCGGAGAATGACAGTTTAAGAGGTAAATGCGTAAAGTGGTAATAAGGTAGAGACGATGTCAATGTAAAGAGGTGCAAAGATAGAGAGAATATATTTTTGTAAAAGTTTTGGGTCTCAGATTTTCTCCTCAGCAAAACCGGCTGTGTGAAACGATAAACTGGTTCACAAGTCTATCCCGGTCTTCTAGTAGCTCGCATGAACCTAGACAACATCCATCTTGACTAATATGAAGATCTGGAAGTCGCACCAGGAAAATCTCGCCTTTCACTTTGAGATGGCCTGGATAGGTGTCTACGAGCGACCATCTTGATGACGTAACACACACAATCCCGATTCATTCCAAAGAGTGCATCCAAAACGTACGAATCAACCTTGTGATGGCGCAAAATCCTTAAAGTGGAACCTTCAGTTGACTTGGCTGAACAACCCATAATTAAGAGCTGTAATTGGCGCCAAACAAACCCAACGACGTTTATTGAACATCTCTCAGTATCATGACCTGCACCGCTGTCGGCTCCACGACGGTTAAATGTCGAATTCACATTATTTGATTTGACTTTCAAAAAATGACGATGCCAGGCGCACGTAGTCCATTGTAAAGGTGCGAATCCGCGAAGTGGAACATCCGGTTGACTCTAAAGCAACGATCTACATTAACTCTAATCCGCCATCTTGGATCTTAATACTTGTTAACAGGGTACTTGTTAAGAGGGTACTTGATAACAGGGTACTTGATGACATGTTACTTTATGACATGGAACTTGATGACAGGGTACTTGATGACAGGGTACTTGATAACAGGGTATTTAATAACAGGGTATTTGATAACAGGGTATTTGATGACAGGGTACTTGAGGACAGGGTACTTGATGATATGTTACTTTATGACATGGTACTTGATGACAGAGTACTTGATGACAGGGTACTTGATAACAGGGTACTTGATAACTGACAGGGTACTTGATAACAGGGTACTTGATGACTGGGTACTTGATGACAGGGTACTTGATGACAGGGTACTTGATAACAGGGCACTTGAAAACTAACAGGGTACTTGATGACAGTGTATTTGATGACAGAGTACTTGATGACAGGGTACTTGATGACATGTTACTTGATGACAGATGGTTAATTTTGTAACCACAGTCAGGATACCAGTAGTGTTGTGGTAGCACGCTCACCTTTCAATGAAATGAACGTGAATTCGACCGCTGCTTGACGCTTTCCAGTCTCTCCAAATTAAGCTAAAAATGGGTACTTGATTATTGGCGGTAATAACAATATGAAAGGTAACTGGCCGCCGCACCTACAAATGATGTGGTCTGGTATGATGAAGTTTTATAACTCGCAAATTTAGTGTATTTAACTGCTGACCTGAAGTTTCAGGGTTCAAATATCACTTTAGTCCAGTTATTTAATTGTTTAAAACACATACTTTTCTAGTGGTCAACAAAGACATATAATGATCTAGTGGTCCACAAAGATATATAATGTTCTAGTGATCCACAAAGACATAATGTTCTAGTGATACACATCAACATATAATGTTCTAGTGGTCCACAAAGACACATACTGTTCCAGTGGTTCACACCGACATATGTTGTTCTATTGGTCCACACCGACATATACTTTTCTAGTGGTCCACACCGACATAGAATGTTCTAGTGGTCCACATCGACATAAAATGTTCTACTGATCCACACCGACATATAATGTTCTACTGATCCACACCGACATATAATGTTCTAGTGGTCCATATCGGCATATAAATTGTGTAGTGGTACACATCGACAAATAATTTTTTTAGTGGTCCACATCGACATAGAATGTTCTACTGATCCACACCCACAATAAAATGTTCTACTGATCCACACCGACAATAAAATGTTCTACTGATCCACACCGACATATACTGTTCTAGTGGTCCACATCGACATATAATTGTGTAGTGGTCCACATCGACATATACTTTTCTAGTGGTCCACACCGACATAGAATGTTCTAGTGGTCCACATCGACATAAAATGTTCTACTGATCCACACCGACATATAATGTTCTACTGATCCACACCGACATATACTGTTCTAGTGGTCCACATCGACATATAATTGTGTAGTGGTCCACATCGACATAGAATGTTTTACTGATCCACATCGACATAGAATGTTCTACTGATCCACACCGACAATAAAATGTTCTGGTGGTCCACACCGATAATAAAATGTTCTACTGATCCACACCGACAATAAAATGTTCTACTGATCCACACCGACAATAAAATGTTCTACTGATCCACACCGACAATAAAATGTTCTAGTGGTCCACACCGACAATAAAATGTTCTAGTGGTCCACACCGACAATAAAATGTTCTACTGATCCACACCGACAATAAAATGTTCTACTGATCCACACCGACAATAAAATGTTCTAGTGGTCCACACCGACAATAAAATGTTCTACTGATCCACACCGACAATAAAATGTTCTAGTGGTCCACACCAACAATAAAATGTTCTACTGATCCACACCGACAATAAAATGTTCTAGTGGTCCACACCGATAATAAAATGTTCTACTGATCCACACCGACAATAAAATGTTCTACTGATCCACACCGACAATAAAATGTTCTAGTGGTCCACACCGATAATAAAATGTTCTAGTGGTCCACACCGATAATAAAATGTTCTAGTGGTCCACACCGATAATAAAATGTTCTACTGATCCACACCGACAATAAAATGTTCTACTGATCCACACCGACAATAAAATGTTCTACTGATCCACACCGACAATAAAATGTTCTACTGATCAACACCGATAATAAAATGTTCTAGTGGTCCACACCGACAATAAAATGTTCTAGTGGTCCACACCGACAATAAAATGTTCTACTGATCAACACCGATAATAAAATGTTCTAGTGGTCCACACCGACAATAAAATGTTCTAGTGGTCCACACCGACAATAAAATGTTCTAGTGGTCCACACCGACAATAAAATGTTCTAGTGGCCCACATCGACAATAAAATGTTCTAGTGGTCCACACCGACAATAAAATGTTCTAGTGGTCCACACCGACAATAAAATGTTCTAGTGGTCCACACCAACCTCTTTAAATTAATATAAGATACATCTGGAAAAGACAGGCAGCGAGGAAGGGGACTGGCCGCCCCAGCCTCATGAAGCTGAGGCTTAGTACAATGATGTCACTAACACGTCAGTACCAAAGAGTAATTGCTAAGAGACTCCTTTTACCTTTAGTCATGTATCAATTTACATGCTCCAATATAACTAGTTACCTCCTTACTTCTTTACTTCTTTGAACTTACAATTTTGGATCCAAATTTTCAACATAACCTCATGTCTACACCTTTCAGATAAATTTAGAAATGTTTACAATCAGAACAACCCAAACAATAATAAACAATCAATTCTGCTCAATAAAGATAAACCATCGGCGATAAAGAGTCATATCTAAAAGCCTCTGGCTTAGACATAGCAGATGATAAACGTGTCGCAAATATATTTTCCTGGTGTGGTGATCTCTAACTAAAACCGTAAACACACAGTTATCACACTGAGACTGTCTGGAAATGTTACTTGTTTACAAAGTGATAGCTTTGGGGCTTATGGAAACCTAACGAATAGCTTTGGCGTCATTTCAGTCACAATATGATATAATCTAAGTAAAACAGAAGGCGGGTATAGGCTGCGGAATGTATCATGAAAATAATAAATAACAGCATTATCATTATTTTTGTTCGCCATCTTTTCTTCCTCACTTGCCTTTCAGCGTTGAGAGTGTATACAAATTTTGGTTGAGTTCTCTTCTGTTGGCTCTTTTTGCTGTTATGTTTCCTGGTGTTTATAATATTCCATTAATTCATCTTTTTCTTGATCGGCTCTTAAGTCTGGTGTTCTCACAATGTTTATTTAAAGCTCGTTGTGTTGTGGGCTGTGGTTTTATCACATTGGGAAACCATTTTCCTCTGTTATTTCTTTATATTTTCAGTGGTGGCAAATATCCTTACTTGTTTTTCTCAGCTTTTCTTTGCTAACCTTATAACTCAGGCTATTTCCTGTCATTCGTCTAACACGTTTCAATTCGGTAGCGTTATGTTTTTGCTATATTGTCCTTGAGTTTAGTATCCAGTTTTAATACTGGAGACACAACTTTGGCATGAAGATTGTGTTGTAGAGTGTCCGTTTTGCCTCTAGTGTTATTTTCTTGTTCGTGAGCCGTGGTGACTTGAAATATAATTTATAATATATTTACATATACATGACCTATAAAAGGCCTATGGCCTATATATAATATATTTATATATACATATATGGCCCCTGGCGTCTTGACAAACGGTTGGTAGCAATCAATCATGATTAGACAGTAGTTTGATAAAAACGTTAGTGTCTTATGCTGAACAACTTCTCTCGTGGTTGAATCGGCCAACATTGGACAGACAAATCCAGCCACAGAATGAACACGATGTATTCGTGGTGCCTGGCTTCATCTCCTTTTCTGGATCTTCCGGTCAATATGGTGGATAGGCGGCAGGAACAGTTAAAGGCTGTGCCTGAAAAGTGTTCCTTTTTGCAGTTTCCTCATATTCCAAGTCCGGCTTGCTGTCTGAGGTACTGAGTTAAGTGGTCAGTGTACACTGTGAGCTGTGCGTTTCATCCGCTTTGATCGTGTTTCGATATTCCGATTACTTACGATGAATGATGATATCGTATGACGGGGAACAGATGGCTGTGTTAAATTTCTGAGCGGTTTCGCCTTATGTCTTTCGGCGTGTGCTGAGACTGTTATGATGGGGACTGCATCTCCTTTATTTGTTTTGGGAGATGTAATATTAATTCGTATGATTCCACTGGCACGGGCGGTTGAGCAATTATGGATTTTAATTCGTTTGGAGTGAGACCGGGGCCTTCCATAACCATAACCATCTCCTTTTTTCCTGCGCCTTTTGTCTTCTGAATTTGATATTAGCACTGCTCTAATATAAAGAATAAAATAATATTATTTTATCTAGCACCGTGTCTGCTGGAGTAGTCGATCATGCTTCTTACATATCTCTATAGCTGGTAATGTTTAGCTCTTTCAGTACGTAAGATTGTTATCAATACAACGGAAGAAATTTCAGAGACAAAACTTTTTATCGCTTTAAATATTAATGCCCATGTTTATATTTATCTAACACATAACGTATTATATATGAATTTTTAGAAAATTGAACAAGAAATCATATTTCACCAAAACCAAGATGGTGCAAGACATATAGAAAGAATACATTAATCACTAACACTAATGAAATTGAGAGTGGCGCACTCTGTGGCTAAACGTACGTGACGGAAATATAAATAACGTACAGTGCGTTGAAATGTACGAAACAAGTAGATTGAGTTGTTTACTTCCTATCAAACCATCCTTTCAAACAGTTTTATAAACTATCTATTCTTAACAGTCTTTAACAATGACGTTTGATGAATAGTAATTGTTTTCCATATAAATCTGAATAGTGCGAACTTGTATTTATTGAAATACTAGATCAGCGTTTTTTATGTAAGTTCGAGCTCAAGCTCTACAACTAAAGAGGACAAGAATATCACACATTCATGCTCTCAGTGTCGCTATTGAGTTATTTGCGGGTCATCATCATTGCACTCCGAACATGTCCATAGGTACTCAGATCCCCTCCTCAGCAATTCCCTCAGTGTCCAGCGACTGACGACTCCAGTTCTATGTTGGTTGATAAGTCTTCTTACACGGCCACTCTCTCATTTCTGTCTGTGCCCAACTTAACTCCCATTTCCATCATCCGAAAAAGTGACGTGGATCTGTGTTTGTCGAAGTCATGTGCTCTTTCCACATCTCGGAGGGCATTGATGATGTCCGCCCGATCCATTGGTTGCCCGTCCTCAACGACAGCGCAGCTAGCCAACCTGTCCGCCCTTTCATTTCCCCGTACTCCCGCATGTCCAGGGACATAGACAAAGGTGACATTACGTATTTTCGATTTCTGCAACGACTCTACCCATTGCATGCGTACAGAGCCCGCCTCCACTTTTTTTATCATGCTCATCGAATCACTCAGTATACATGCAGTAGGATACAAAGAAAAAGAATGAAAAAATAAATAGAAGAAAGAAAGAAAATAAAGGAAGAAAAGAACGAAATACTTTAACATACGCTTCTTAACGGATAGTATTGCACCAAGTTTTACGTCCCACAGTACATCTGTCGTCAACACGCATTATTTAATGGCAGGATTGGTTTCCAAGCGTTTGATTTCCTTGACATACGAGCAAAGCTACAGGAACACTCATTTCTTTGACCATAAATCAAACGGAGAATGTTGGGCTGAAATCACTGCACTGCTGACCCTCTCAGTAATTGGCACGTTTTATTTTGCCAACTTTTGGTTAAATAACTAAAGAAATGGCGTAAAAGCCAACTTTTGGTTAATTAACTAAAGAAATGGCGTAAAAGCCAACTTTTGGTTAAATAACTAAAGAAATGGCGTAAAAGCCAACTTTTGGTTAAATAACTAAAGAAATGGCGTAAAAGCCAACTTTTGGTTAATTAACTAAAGAAATGGCGTAAAAGCCAACTTTTGGTTAATTAACTAAAGAAATGGCGTAAAAGCCAACTTTTGGTTAATTAACTAAAGAAATGGCGTAAAAGCCAACTTTTGGTTAATTAACTAAAGAAATGGCGTAAAAGTTTTCAAAATTGATTTTTTTCGTTCGCCATCTTTTACCTCTGACTATGTCCCTAGAGACTAGGAACTGAATTGTGCGTGTTCAACCGCTTTTCCCTGGCAGTCGTGTGCACAGGGGTCTCTCGCCGCACTGGCAGATAACTCCGTCCTCGGAGATACTCATATATTTTTCCGTCGATGAACAATTGACGTTTCAAGACAGGCCTCGCCGCTGCGACTAGGGGTTGTTGCCTCAGAGAGAAATCACAAATAAAAACCCCAACCGGTGCAGCCGGGATTTGAACTCACAACCTCTCTGTCTCGAGGCCAGAATTGAATTGAAAAAAATAATAAAACTTAAATTAAGCAAAAGATAAATACGAAAGAAAAAATACTGACAGAATATAAACTTGCTTTTCTATTCTGCTTTCTGATCTGTCTATCTAATAATTGCTGGTTGAGGGAAGAACAAACAACTCGCTAAAACAAGCACGAGCAATTACGATCGACTCCATCCTACTTGAATTGTTGAAAACGTTAAAGACCGTAAAAGGTAACATTGTTTTATCATAATATTTAATCGTTTATCACTGAAATAACCCTTTCTCTTCGTTCATCTATAACATTTCAACTTATCTCCCTTACAATACCTTAATTAAGTTTCAATCTCCCTTTTTCTCTTGTATAATTCATTGATTCATATTTTATTTTTGTCAAATAAGAGAGTCATCATTAGATTTTACAGCTTTCGATCGTGTGACTGCATCTCCTCCTCTCGACACAATTAATATCTCTTCTCCTTCTCTCTCTCTCTCTCTCTCTCTCTCTCTCTCTCGCTCTTTCTGCTTTCAAATTCTAGTGCTACCGTAGTAATAATGAGCATTATTGGAAACAATTTGAACGGAAATAGATTTTTATTCAGCCAATGAAATCTAAAATAGAAAAAAGAACACTGTGATTGATAATGGTAGAAAAAAAATAGTTCAGGACGTTAAAATCACAATTTCTTTAATTAATGAAGGCTGGAATCGAACCGTATTATTATGTTTCTCCACAACAACACTCGATTGATGTTTCAGAGCTTAGACTAAATTAGTCTACAATGTCATTTGTTTTACCCCGGTCATAGCTATTTACAATATATTAATTTTTTTTTGGAGGGGGAGCGGGGGCGGGGCTGGGTAATCTAGAAGTACGACGTCGGCCGCTGGTCAGGAAGGAGCCGGGCTCAACCACCAGTTTCGGTGGTAATTTTCAAAACTTGGAAAAGTTAATCCATGGTTTTCTTATGACATCACCTACCTCTGATCTCTTTGGTAGTGAGATCCGATGTCTAGTTCTCTTTAGATAACAGCAAGTTATAATATGATATATAACTGAAATATTATAACAGGAAGTCCCGTGTTCACTCGCGCACGTTAACTCTTTCCGTACGTTTCGCCGCACTGTGCGTCACTCTCAATTTGATTGGTGTAAACCGTCAACAAACCATATTCTCTTTACATGTCTTGTAACATCTTGGTATTGGTGAAATCTAATTCCTTGATCAATTATCTAAACATTCAAATATAATATGGTATATGTTAAAGATATATAATGTGTAAATTAATTCTTAAAAACATGACAAATGTTGTTTCTGGCATCTCTTCTGTTGCATTGATAAAAAGCTTCCTTACGGAAGCCTCGATAGCCTAGTTGGGAAAACCACCCGACTGGACTACCGACGTTCGGACTGCCCGTGTTCGATTCCCGCTGGGAGCAGTGTGAATAGTACTCGTGTTTAGAAAAAAAAAATACCCCCACGGTCGACTCAGCCGTTAGCAGAAATGGGTACCAGGGTATTACCCTGGGAAGGTGAGGAATGTCGCCTCGCATCTGAGTTTCGATGCTTGAGGCGACACTATACAGAAATATCCAAACATTTTCTGGATAGGCGGCCGAGCACATATGGGTGGAAACTCGCGTGATAAGATAGGCGGCCGAGCACATATGGGTGGAAACTCGCGTGCTAAGATAGGCGGCCGAGCATATATGGGTGGAAACTCGCGTGCTAAGATAGGCGGCCGAGCACATATGGGTGGAAACTCGCGTGCTAAGATAGGCGGCCGAGCACATATGGGTGGAAACTCGCGTGCTAAGATAGGCGGCCGAGCACATATGGGTGGAAACTCGCGTGCTAAGACGCCGGTTCAAGTCTCGTACTTTACCTTTCCTTACGAAAAGAGTTAAAGAATGCTTGGAAGCAAAAAAGAGTAGGCCATACATATGGCCGCTGCTGGGTCAAAATTGCCAGTCAAAAAACTGACCCACACCGTGGATCCCAGGCCGTGCTACGGTGTTCGTGCAAGTAGATCAGGATTCTCCTCGGATTTTCTCGAGATTTATTAGGGGGATATCAGAGCAACTGTGTACTCTTCCAGTGTGTAGTGGAGATGATCCTAAAAGCAAGCAAACAGACAAACAACAAAATAGTTATTTTCAGGGTATTATGCGCTTAGTCCAAATTGTTTAACCCAAACATTTACAAATCTCTTCAGGGTATTTGATACATAGTTTAATATTTAAGTTATTGTCGTGTTCTAAAATGTCCTTCTCATGTTAATCAGAACTTAAAAAAGTACTTCTCATGTTATTCAACACTTTAAAAAGTATGTCTCATGTTATTCAGTATTTAAAAGGTACTTCTCATGTTATTCAACACTTTAAAAAGTACGTCTCATGTTATTCAGTATTTAAAAGGTACTTCTCATGTTATTCAACACTTTAAAAAGTATGTCTCATGTTATTCAGCATTTAAAAGGTACTTCTCATGTTATTCAACACTTTAAAAGTATGTCTCATGATATTCAGCATTTGAAAAGTACTTGTCATGATATTCAGCATTTTAAAAGTACTTGTCATGATATTCAGCATTTAAAAAGTACTTGTCATGATATTCAGCATTTAAAAAGTACTTCTCGTGTTGTTCAGCGCTTAAAAAGAGCGTCTCATGTTAATCAAGACTTAAAAAGTGCTTCTCATTATTCAACAAAAAATAAAATAGTTCTATAATAACAGCCACTAGGTAATGAAGTAATTTTGGTTTTCTTGATCCAGGAACAAGCATCATGAGGTAGGATGACGAGTTCTCCTCCTCGCTGCCTTTCCTTTCTAGAGAAAGTTACTTACGCCCATTTAAAGAGACTGGATGGACCTCTAGAATCTTTTAGGTCGGAGTAATGATTGCTTCAACTGGCATTTGGCTTCAGGTTTATAAATGAGTGCACTAACCACAGCGCCGCTAGGGCTGTCACTGAGCGCTTAAATAATTAGGGCATTATTTAACCATCTCAAACGACTAGTCAGGGATTTGCAGCACGTAGCTTTATATAAGGAAGATTTCTCATTTGTTTCAGACAAATATAAGTTACGTAAACATCTATGTGGGAGCTGCGATAGCTCAGTGGTTAGTGAACTGGACTACAAAGGACAAGAGGCAGGGTTCGATCGCAATCGACGGCTGCCGGTTCACCCAGCCTTAATTGGGTACCGGATTTTTTTTTCAGGGAAAGTAAAGCGGCACGGGCGTAATACCGACCACATTACCCTAAAAATCATGTGCCAAAGGTCTGTATAACTTATGGTCACTAACACCATATTCCCTATACGCCACTTGGCGTGACGTGGGTACTTTACTTTTATTTAAACATCTATGTACGTCTATGTCTGCATCTTTCATAGACATTTGCCTTCAAAAACGTTTAGTTTTGTCTCAGTCTCTTTGGCCGTGGGCATTGTCAGCTTTCACCTGTGTAGGTAATGGTTGATAATACGTTTGAGTTGTAACTGGAACTACTACATACAATATCTGTTATAAGAATAAGAATATGAAGTGTACTCATTGCTTTTCAATACTTTAATGTTCAGACCATTTCTATGATTATGACTAAGATTTCAAATTAAGGATTAACGCAATGTCATCAAATAAGCGAACACAGAAATCCGTTAACTTCTACAAAATGTGACATCCATACTATTTTTATTTGTACACAAATTTTACAGCAACCTCAACAAAACTAGAAAATGTTGACGAAGAACGTTTTCTACTCGTCTCATAAAGGAACAACTCAACAACTGCTTTGTCCTTATATTGTTGGAAAGCTCTAAAGGAAACAGCTTAACAAGTAATATCAAACAAAGGGTTAAACTAGTAGTACGGATTAAATACATACAAGATAGGAGAAAAGTTGATAACTAAAGGGAAATACATGCCTGGATTAGAGAGAACAAGAACAAACATGAAATGCCCACCCATAATCCTACCTAAAAACTGGAAAGATAACATAACAACTACTCTTTCTATCGGGCAAGAATAATGAAATGGGCAGTACGCGTTAGATCTCTGCTTGTCTATTGATTGTTGTGCACGCTTGCTCTTGTGTGTTAAACTTTCATTTCTGCCACTCAACGGGGTGTGGTTGTATTAGGGTGTGCGTGGGTGTGTGTCTGGGTGCTTCTCTGTTGCTGATGATAGACTGTGATACATGTATCCATGATATCAGTGGCACGTGCTGAAAGCTCTGGCCTAGAGTTTGATGTGAAGATGGGAAAGAAAGGAGGTAGAAATCCTCTTTGTCCTTGAAACTTTGAGATTTTAAAATTATTTTGTGTCTCCACTGTAGCTCGTACTAATAACTAAACAACTTAATAACTAAACCTTAATAATTAAAACTTAATAATTAAACATTAATAAATTAAACCTTAAATAATTAAACATTAATAAATTAAACCTTAAATAACTAAACATTAATTACTAAACCTTAAATAATTAAACCTTAATAACTAAACCTTAAATAACTAAACCTTAATAATTAAACCTTAAAGGTAGTATGAAATTAGAACAGGTTAAGTTAATAACAAGGTAAATTCATGCAAACAAATCCAGCAGTACAATATTTGAGATTCAGTCGACCCAGTTGGCCACGTGTATTTTGTTTATAGTTACTGTCGTTATAATGTATAATATACAATGTTCTGTTATTTAATGTCCACTTTTAAGATCTGGAAGGAGCCGTCTCTCCTAACGTTTTTGATCATTTGAAGCCGTGTAATTAGTTAATTGTATTAGTTATTTCAAGTTATTACCTACTACACACAGAATACAAACAATACTAAGACAGAGCCACAACTTCACTAACAGAGCCACAACTTCACTAACAGAGCCACAACTTCACTAACAGAGACACAACTTTACTAACAGAGCCAAAACTTCACTAACAGAGCCACAACTTCACTAACAGAGCCACAACTTCACTAACAGAGACACAACTTTACTAACAGAGTAACAACTTCACTAACAGAGCCACAACTTCACTAACAGAGACACAACTTCACTAACAGAGTAACAACTTCACTAACAGAGTAACAACTTCACTAACAGAGTAACAACTTCACTAACAGAGCCACAACTTTACTAACAGAGCCACAACTTCACTAACAGAGCCACAACTTCACTAACAGAGACACAACTTTACTAACAGAGTAACAACTTCACTAACAGAGTCACAACTTTACTAACAGAGCCACAACTTTACTAACAGAGCCACAACTTCACTAACAGAGACACAACTTCACTAACAGAGTAACAACTTCACTAACAGAGCCACAACTTCACTAACAGAGTAACAACTTCACTAACAGAGCCACAACTTCACTAACAGAGCCACAACTTCACTAACAGAGCCACAACTTCACTAACAGAGACACAACTTTACTAACAGAGTAACAACTTCACTAACAGAGCCACAACTTTACTAACAGAGCCACAACTTCACTAACAGAGACAACTTCACTAACAGAGTAACAACTTCACTAACAGAGCCACAACTTCAGTAACAGAGCCACAACTTCACTAACAGAGCCAAAACTTCACTAACAGAGCCACAACTTGAAGACGCCTAGCGCAATATGAAAAAAGGAAAAGCTCTTGGACCAGAAAAGATAACTAAAATTGAGATTGAAACCATGGGCAATTTTGGAATAGGAATAATAACAAAAACATTGAATGATATCTACAACAGTGGGTATATATCAGACGACTTGCTCAAATCAATATTCATAGCCCCACCAAAGAAATCCGGTGCGATTCAATGCGATGATCAACGCACAATAAACCTTACGAGTAACATGACTAAGATATTACTAAGAATCATCGTGCGAAAAGTGCGAAACTAGATCAGTCCAGAAATGAGTGATGAACAGTATGGTTTGTTGGAGGTAAAGGAACGAGCAATGCCATATACATTATACGATTTTTATTAGAAAGAGCCGTAGGTGAAAACAGATCTACACCTATGTTTCATAGATTATACTAAAGCATTTGTCAAAGTAAAGCACCAAGAAATAATCACAGTAGAAGACATAAACGTAGACAGGTGATTAGTGAACTGAACACAAAGAGAAGTCAGGTTCGATCCTGATCGACGGCTTCTAGGCTCACCCAGCCTTTAATGGGTACCGAATTTTCTCTGGAAAAGTAAAGCGGCAGGGGCATAGTACAGACTACATTACCCCAAAAATCATGTGCGAAGGTCAGTGAAAATTATGTTCTCTAACACCATACGTCACTTGGCGTGACGGGGCTCTTTACTTTACTTTTTAAAAAAAATGAAAGTAGAAAGCAAATCCCTAAGAATAATAAAGAACATGTACTGGCTACATACAGCGGACATAGCTGATAATCAATTGTAAATTATTTAACAAATAAAACAGGGTGCTAGGCAAAGTTGTGTGCGGTCACCAGATCTATTTAACATGTATAGTGAGATTATTTTAAGATCCTTAAGAAGATTTTAACATCACTGCAATGCACAATAAAGGCAGGTGAAACAATATTAAAACAGATATAAGTCCAATATTAGCATCAGATGGTGCATGTAAAGAGATGAAATGCAGAATAGTTCAGGCAAAAGCAGCTTTCCAAAAACTGAGGTAGATACTATGCAATCCATATTTTACAATAGAAACAAGAAAAGGAGCTCTGAAATGTTATGTAGAGCCAGTCTTAATATGTGGATGTGAATCATGGATAATAGGACAACAGACAACAAAAATTACTGGAAGCTGTAGAAATGTGGTTTTACAGAAGAATGTTGAAAATACCATGGACAACTAAGAAAAGTAATGAAAATGTTCTGAAAGAGGCTACAGCAAAAAAAGAGCTAATTTCCAATATTAGGAAGAAACAATCATCATTTTTTGCCATGTAATCAGAAAGGAACAGCTGGAATATATTGTAACAACTGGAAAAATTGAGGGACGAAGAGATAGAGGGAAGCAAAGAAAAAAGATACTAGACGGCTTGAGAGAATGGTTTTGTAGAAGGCCAAAAACAGAAATAATAAAGAACTGTCGAGATTGAAAGTTGTGGAGAGATATGATCACCTACGCCAGCAGTGACGTTACTTCATGATGACGAGGATATATATATATATATATATATATATATATATATATATATATATATATATATATAGTTAAGATATTCTTTGAGGCCACAGTGACATTTTCTATGTCTGCAACAACACGTTGATCCGTTAATGCTTTTGTCCATGTTTATATTGTCCAGTTCTGGATCCCAAAGAAATACCTACCGATGACGGATGTACTGAACTATAAGGTATAATGAAACGTCAATGTTTAACAAGAGAATAAAGATTAAAAGAGAAGGGGAAATTGTGTTCATGGATAAACTGAAATGTCGTCAACTATAGAACAAAGAGAGATCGGTGGTCGTTAGTTTAGAGATAAAGCACTAGTAGGGTCGTTAACACAAGACAAGGTAAAAGAGGTAGACCCAGACTAACATGGATGAGTAACATCAAAAGATGGACAAACCAGCCTATGACAACCTGCACCGTCAAAGCAAGAGACAGAGCAGAGTGTCGCTCCATTGTAGCCGACCTTCTTTTGCGGAAATGGAACTTGATGATGATGATGTTTAGGGTTGTTAAGCGAAATAGGGATCGTACGTTGCTTGGCGTTCCGCAAATGTTGTTGTTAACTTACCTCATACCTCTACACCTAAAATGGTTCACTGATCCATCGCCTCGAAAGTTTGCCTCCATAGTTATATTTATTTATTATTATTTATCTCTTGGCGTTCATCAAATGTTGTTAATATACCTCATACCACTTCACCTGAAATCATTCGCTGATCCATCGCTTCGAAAGTTTCCCTCCATAGTTATATTTATTTATTATTATTTATCTCTTGGCGTTCATCAAGTGTTGTTAACATACCTCATACCACTTCACCTGAAATCATTCGCTGATCCATCGCTTCGAAAGTTTCCCTCCATAGTTATATTTATTTATTATTATTTATCTCTTGGCGTTCATCAAATGTTGTTAACATACCTCATACCACTTCACCTGAAATCATTCGCTGATCCATCGCTTCGAAAGTTTCCCTCCATATTTATATTCATTTATTATTATTCATCTCTTGGCGTTCTCCAGCCGACCCAGCTGATTAAAAAAACTGGATACCTGACTTACTAAACTGGAGAAAAATGATGACAACGAGGGAGAGCACTGGCACCCTCACCTTTAAATAATGTGACCTAGAATGTTGAAATGTTGATTTAATCCTGTCAGAGAGTTCTGTGTCGTTGTGGTTAACAAACTCTCCAACAGACCTAACGTGTCTGGGTTCAAACACCAGCTAGGGCATCTCCAATCTAAAATGCTGCTGTTGTATACCAGCCACTTGATATGGTTACCAGAGATATCCTCTAGGAGCCGCGATAGCTCAGTGGTTAGTGAACTGGACTACAAAGGACAAGAGGTAGGGTTCGATCCCAATCGACGGCTTCCAGGTTCACCCAGCCTATAATGGGGACCGCATTTTTTTCTGGGAAAGTAAATCAGCACGGGCGTAATACCGACCACTTTATCCCAAAAATCATGTGCTGAAGGTCTGTGAAATTTATGGTCACTAACACCATATTCCCTATACGCCACTTGGCGTGACGGGGGGGCTCTTTACTTTTATAGATATCCTCTGAGGAGGAACTGCAGCGAGGGAAGGATATGGTCATTAAAGCACTTGAGACTGTGACTTAATACAATGAAGGCAGGAGTCAAGGCAAATAAATGAAAATGAAGTCGCGAAGCTGCAGTAAAGCTGAATGTGAAGAAGAAAGGACCAAAAGAAATGGGTTGGTTCGTCCATTAATATCATAAAGCTTTAACAATCCCATTTTTTTTCTATTTTTTGTTTGTTTCTTGTCTCCTTTACAAAGAAGACACTCTAACCTTATTGTCCAACGAAAATTATGTTGGGACTGCCTTTACATTTTTACCACTAAACGTATGTCACGGTGCATTACTTGTTACTTTATAGAACGTGGCAAAGTAAACGAAATAAAATCGAATCTTTAAATTTTACTAAGTTCAAATCACAGCTTAACGTCTCATCAAAACAGCCAGAAGCATTCATTATTCATGAACGGCACTTACAGCTACAAGACGAAACACCGGCCCACACGCTCTGTTATTATATGTCCATACGCCTTAAGAACTTGTTTAGCTTTTCCACATCGAATTTTTCGAAAACATTTCCGTTAAGCTGCTTCAGATCTCATTCCTGATCTTCAAATATGAAAGATTGATGAGTCTCGTTTCTCCCAAGGCGGGGCGTGTGCCTTTAGTTTTTGCGGCATTTGAGAAGTATTCTTGCGTGAACTAAATCTAAATGTCAGGACTGAAGTCTTTGATAGCGAGTCTATGGGTGAGACGTCCAGATAACGAGCATGAGGTAGAGGGCTTTAGAGTTGGGGGCTAAGTATTTAGGGAGACTGATAAAATGTTGGAGAAAGACTGCGAGAGAATTGTATTAGTAGCAGTAGTAGCAGTATTTGTATCAGCAGTAGCAGTAGTAGTAGTATTAGTAGTAGTAGTAATAGTGGTGGTAGTAGTAGTAGTATTAATAGTAGTAGTGGTAGTGGTGGTAGTAGTGGTAGTAGTATTAGTAGTAGTAGTGGTAGTGGTGGTAGTAGTGGTTAGTAATAGTAGTGGTAGTTGTAGTAGTAGTGGTGGTAGGAGTAGCAGTAGTGGTGGTAGTAGTAGTAGTGGTAGTAGTAGTAGTAGTAGTAGTAGTAGTGGTAAGAGTAGTAGTAGTGGTAGTAGTAGTAGTAGTCGGAGAGAGGAGGTATAACCTTTTATCTTTTTAAATTTCTAGGAGAGACTAACTTTTTTCTCTCACTGTTATTGCTGTCTGCAACTCAATTTACATGATATCTATTTGTTTTCACTTGCGTTGCATGGAGTCTGTTAGTTTGAAGAAAACCCACATTTTCCTTTATTCACCTTTGATCACATTTCGATGTTCAAACTGTCAAACAAGTGGTTGAGCTAAATCTAACTGATGTTATTGGGAAGCTAAATCGTATGCGGCCTGTACAGGCTCGGCGGCAACTCAGCTGACAAAGACCAGGCTTTTACCTGAATGATGATCTCTATGGAAACAATCTGCAAGAAAACAGATTGAGCTAGCAGAGGCAATGATCGCCGTGTTCTCCGTAATCGTGGCATTTACTGATACAGAAGACCTAGTATTACAGTGTAAATTAAATTTAAAATGGTATCAAGCAGCTAGATTAGTCGAGAGACGAGACAAAATACGATGTTTCGGCAAAAGTCCTCATTAGGTACACAACAATAAACATTATAGGCAAGTGCTACTCTAAAGTAAATATAAACACGGAAGTCGAATGACAAAACTGTGGAACATTGATCTCATAATGGCGGAATAGGGTACCTCAAGGCGGCTTAAACTTCTCCAGTAAAAACTGGGGAAAAAAATAAAGAAAGCAACCCGCTACATAGCGTCCTGGGGCCACGATCTTGCGCTGATTTCATCCCGTGGCATTAAAACAAGACAATAGTGTTGTTTGCTGAACCTCTACAGTTGCATATGGCTTTGCTTGAAATCTTTATTCTTGAATCGATGAATCTTTCTAAAAAGATCGAAAACGTAGCAATCCTGTGGCGCTCGTATTTTTCTGTTCTTGTAGTTTGATGAAAATATGACGGACATTTACACATAGTGTAATGACATTCTAAAAAAAAAGGCTCATGCAAATAGAAAGGTTTTTTTTCAAGATCAGTAGAAATCAATCATCATTTTGGGCCATGTTAAAGCGAAGGCAACAGCTGGTATATTGTGACAACTGGAAACATTTTGGGAAAAAGAAAAGGTACAATAAAATTAAAGAGAATGATTTGATAGGAAGTCAACATCAACATTTGTAAAGTCGTAGTGAAAATAGAACAAAAACAACTTATCATCAAAAGAAAAGGTACAATACAATTAAAGAGAATGATTTGATAGGAAGTCAGCATCAACATTTGTAAAGTCGTAGTGAAAATAGAACAAAACAACTTATCATCAAGTGCCAAAACGCTTACCTGAGATGATCATGTCCTCCCACAATTCCATGTCCGTGCGTCGTATCAATTCTGTTCTTGACTGTTGATCTAGCATGTTCTCTCTATGTCGTCCGCGATCTCATTTCCCCTGTATTTTGCCAGTTGTAACCAAGAATTACAATTTCCTTTTCTTATGTTTCTCCCGAAAAATGTCGACTGTTTCGTTCAGATACATTTTAGAGGTCTCTTTTTACGTGGGCCTTTTAAATAATTTCCCCGCTGGTCAATTGATCTGTTCAGGGGACTCTTAACATGACTACACTGAAAGAGAGGTGGTTATCACTACACAAGTTTTAAAATAGCAATTGTATGGAATAAAGCTGAACTGAGCGAGCAGGAAGGACATGGAATGAGGTTGAATTGAAGAGAGCACGGAACACACGGAAGAAAGCTGAAGTAAATGAGCATGGAAGATGTGGGATAAAGATGAAGTAAATGAGCATGGAAGATGTGGGATAAAGATGAAGTAAATGAGCATGGAAGATGTGGGATAAAGATGAAGTAAATGAGCATGGAAGATGTGGGATAAAGATGTAGTAAATGAGCATGGAAGATGTGGGATAAAGATGAAGTAAATGAGCATGGAAGATGTGGGATAAAGATGAAGTAAATGAGCATGGAAGATGTGGAATAAGGTTCAACGAATTGTGCCTTGCAAAGAACACTGCAAGAAATCCCTTGACGAATCAAACATCAGCTGTAGAAATAGAAAGTTGTGAAGAGACATGATCACCCCCGCCAGCAGGCAGTTGTACTGAATGATTATGGTGAAACACGTGCATAGTGATGTGTATAGCAGCAGAGGTGCTTGCACGCGTTTATTTGTGTTCTCCAGTATGTTGTAACTGAAACAACCTGACGATAATATTTTATTCTTGTAGGTCTAGTCTATGGTCGTCACTAAGGGATGGACATAAATATGGCAAGTATTGCAACGTTGATAATAGGACAGAGTTTACTTTTTCTGTCCTGTTGCTCTTTTGTCTTTCAGTGTCAATTTGATACCTGTATTTTACCTACCTTACTGTTACTCTCTTGTTGCTCTTTTGTCTTTCAGTGTCAATTTGGTACCTGTATTTTACCTACCTTACTGTTACTCTCTTGTTGCTCTTTTGTCTTTCAGTGTCAATTTGGTACCAGTATTTTACCTACTTTACTGTTACTCTCCTGTTCCTCTTTTGTCTTTCAGTGTCAAGGTGGCACCTGTATTTTACCTACTTTACTGTTACTCTCCTGTTCCTCTTTTGTCTTTCAGTGTCAAGGTGGCACCTGTATTTTACCTACTTTACTGTTACTCTCCTGTTCCTCTTTTGTCTTTCAGTGTCAAGGTGGCACCTGTATTTTACCTACTTTACTGTTACTCTCCTGTTCCTCTTTTGTCTTTCAGTGTCAAGGTGGCACCTGTATTTTACCTACTTTACTGTTACTCTCCTGTTTCTCTTTTGTCTTTCAGTGTCAAGGTGGCACCTGTATTTTACCTACTTTACTGTTACTCTCCTGTTCCTCTTTTGTCTTTCAGTGTCAAGGTGGCACCTGTATTTTACCTACTTTACTGTTACTCTCCTGTTCCTCTTTTGTCTTTCAGTGTCAAGGTGGCACCTGTATTTTACCTACTTTACTGCTATGCTCCTGTTGCTCTTTTGTCTTTCAGTGTCAATTTGGTACCAGTATTTTACCTACTTTACTGCTATGCTCCTGTTCTTCTTTAGCCGTTCAATCTCCAGTTTGTACCGTAACAGAATGCACTAGTCTTGTGGCGAAAAGCATGCATGACCTTCCAACAAAATAAACTTTATCGGGAAACTGAGTCTCTGGGTGTAGAAGTGTAGATCTATAACGCTGTGACGCGTACCACGGATGATTAAAATCACGATCGGTGCTTTCTTCCCATCTCTGTGTTTCTGTTGTATGTCTTTTTATCAAGTGCTGTAAATTACCTGTATGTGAGTAATTTCTTACTGTCTCTATCAGCGACGTTTTCGTTCTTGCTCTCCAGTGCGTCTCCTACATAGTGCTCTCCGTTGTGTCTCATACATAGTGATCTCCGTTGTGTCTCCTATATAGTGCTCTCCGTTGTGTTTCTTACATAGTGCTCTCTCCGTTGTGTCTCATACATAGTGATCTCCATTGTGTCTCCTACATAGTGATCTCCGTTGTGTTTCCTACATAGTGCTCTCTCCGTTGTGTTTCTTACATAGTGCTCTCCGTTGTGTCTCCTACATAGTGATCTCCGTTGTGTCTCCTACATAGTGATCTCCGTTGTGTCTCCTACATAGTGATCTCCGTTGTGTCTCATACATAGTGCTCTCCGTTGTGTCTGCTACATAGTGATCTCCGTTGTGTCTCCTACATAGTGATCTCCGTTGTGTCTCATACATAGTGCTCTCCGTTGTGTCTGCTACATAGTGATCTCCGTTGTGTCTCCTACATAGTGATCTCCGTTGTGTCTCCTACATAGTGATCTCCGTTATGTCTCATACATAGTGCTCTCCGTTGTGTCTCCTACATAGTGATCTCCGTTGTGTCTCATACATAGTGCTCTCCGTTGTGTCTGCTACATAGTGATCTCCGTTGTGTCTCCTACATAGTGATCTCCGTTGTGTCTCATACATAGTGCTCTCCGTTGTGTCTGCTACATAGTGATCTCCGTTGTGTCTCCTACATAGTGATCTCCGTTGTGTCTCCTACATAGTGATCTCCGTTGTGTCTGCTACATAGTGATCTCCGTTGTGTCTCATACATAGTGATCTCCGTTGTGTCTCCTACATAGTGATCTCCGTTGTGTCTCCTACATAGTGATCTCCGTTGTGTCTCCTACATAGTGATCTCCGTTGTGTCTGCTACATAGTGATCTCCGTTGTGTCTCATACATAGTGCTCTCCGTTGTGTCTGCTACATAGTGATCTCCGTTGTGTCTCATACATAGTGATCTCCGTTGTGTCTCCTACATAGTGATCTCCGCTGTGTCTCCTACATAGTGATCTCCGCTGTGTCTCCTACATAGTGATCTCCGTTGTATCTCCTACATAGTGATCTCCGTTGTGTCTCCTACATAGTGATCTCCGTTGTGTCTCCTACATAGTGATCTCCGTTGTGTCTCCTACATAGTGATCTCCGTTGTATCTCCTACATAGTGATCTCCGTTGTGTCTCCTACATAGTGATCTCCGTTGTGTCTCCTACATAGTGATCTCCGTTGTGTCTCCTACATAGTGATCTCCGTTGTGTCTCCTACATAGTGATCTCCGTTGTGTCTGCTACATAGTGATCTCCGTTGTGTCTCCTACATAGTGATCTCCGCTGTGTCTCATACATAGTGATCTCCGTTGTGTCTCCTACATAGTGATCTCCGCTGTGTCTCCTACATAGTGTTCTCCGTTGCGTCTCCTACATAGTGATCTCCGTTGTGTCTCCTACATAGTGATCTCCGTTGTGTCTCCGTTGTGTCTCCTACATAGTGATCTCCGTTGTGTCTCCTACATAGTGATCTCCGTTGTGTCTCCTACATAGTGTTCTCCGTTGTGTCTCCTACATAGTGATCTCCGTTGTGTCTCCTACATAGTGTTCTCCGTTGTGTCTCCTACATTGTGATCTCCGTTGTGTCTCCTACATAGTGATCTCCGTTGTGTCTCCTACATAGTGATCTCCGTTGTGTCTCCTACATAGTGATCTCCGTTGTGTCTCCTACATAGTGTTCTCCGTTGTGTCTCCTACATAGTGATCTCCGCTGTGTCTCCTACATAGGGCTCTCCGTTGCGTCTCCTGCACAGTGCTCTCCGTTGTCTCTCTTACATTGTGCTCTCCTTTGTGTCTCTCTTACATTGTGCTCTCCTTTGTGTCTCCTACATAGTGCTCTCTATCGTGTCTCCAACAGCGCTCTTCGTGACGTTTGCTGTTTCATTAACTCACTGTCTCCAACAGCGCTCTTCGTGACGTTTACTGTTTCATTAACTCACTGTCTCCAACAGCGCTCTTCGTAATGTTTACTGTTTCATTAACTCACTGTCTCCAACAGCGTTCTTCGTGATGTTTACTGTTTCATTAACTCACTGTCTCCAACAGCGCTCTTCGTGATGTTTACTGTTTCATTAACTCACTGTCTCCAACGGCTACTCCCTACCCCCTTTTTTCCCCGTAGTTTTTAATTTGAGGCTCTCTAAGGGATGTAATGATTGTGAAATCATACCATTTCATCCATTATTTCTGAATAACATACCTTAGTAATGTAACTCCATTTGTTTCCTTATATTCTCATTTCGTATTATATCTCTTCTCGATAAACAGAATATAATAACAATGTAAAAACAGTATAAAAGTGATTTGATTATTATTTTAGAGAAATATGTAACGGGTATTACGTATGGTAGTCATCTAGGGCTGATCAAGTCCAGCTATTTGCGAAGCAAACGTGTTAATTGCCACGCCGCTAACGCTCTGTCGGTAATTATCCTAAACTCCAAGTCTGTGTGTGTTCTGGACGGTGATTAAATTTACGAATGAGACTTCTGTTATAAGAAAACATTGACAACGAGCACAAGAAGGAGAGTTGAAATTAACTAGTTACCGGTAAAAATAAAAATCAGAAATTATAGGTCTTATCGATTGTTAGAATATTGAATAAAAATAGATTTCAGAACAACTATTGATACCATTTTTGACAATAGAAACAAGAAAAAGAGTTCTTAAATGGTGTGCAGAGTCAGTCTTTATATATATAGATGTGAATCAATGACAATAGGACAACAAACAAGAAAATCACTGGAGTCTGTAGAAATGTAGTTTTACAGAAGAATGTTGAGAATACCATGGCCAGCTAAGAAGAGTAATGAAAACGTTCTGAAAGATGTCATAGCGAAAAGAGAGCTAATTTCTAATATTAGGAAGAAACAATCATCATTTTTAGCCATGTAATGAGAAGGGAACAACTGAAATATATTGTAACAACAGGCAAAATTAAGGGACGAAGAGATAGAGGAAAGTAAATATACAAAAAAAAAACACCAGACAGTTTAAATGGCTTGGCAGAAGGTCAACAAAATAAATGATAAATAACTGTCGAGATCGAAAATTGTGGAGAGACATGATCACCTAGTCCAGGAGGTCCGGTACTTGATGATGATGATAATTGATACAAATATTCGGTATATTATTATTTTATATATCATAATATAAAGTGAGGGGTAAGACAAGGATGCATCGTATCACCAAGCTTGTTCAATCTATACACTGAGAAAATCTTTAAAAACATCACAGAGATGCCAGGCCTACACATTAATGGAAAGATAATCACTAACCTAAGATATGCTGATGATACTGTTCTACTAGCAGAAAATCCTAAAGATCTACAGCAATTCTATCTCTATCTATCTATTGTCCTTTCGAGCCGAAGACGGCACATAGGGCAGAACCACAATATCAAAAACAGAAACCCTGCGTGCCAAAATGGCACACATTGCAGAGATCACCGCTTCTGAAAACTATGGTTTTGTTTCCATAACAATGCTTTTTGCAATGACAGCTTGTCAAGCCATCGGTCAATCTCCTTAGTTGCCTCTTACGACATGCCTGGAAGGTCACAATGTCACTATTCTTTACTTCCCACATAATGAGGCCCCGGTAACACACGGGAGTACAACAATCACTTAATGAAATAAACATGACAAGCAAACAATATGAATTAGATATGAATATAAAAAAAGACTTAAACTATGATCATAAACAAAGATAATACTCAAAACCTGCAAGTGGATATTAAAGTTGAAGGAGTAGACCTGGAGACAGTTAAGAGCTATAACTACCTTGGACATATCACAACCAGTGATGTAAAATGTAAAACTAAAATAAACAAAAGAACAGGAATGGCAAAAAGTAATTTTAATGGCGTAAAAATATCATCATCATCAAGTGCCGGGCCTACTGGCGTAGGTGATCATGTCTCTCAACAACTTTCGATCTCGGCAGCTATTTATCATTTCTGTTGTTGACCTTCTGCCAAGCCATTCACTTAAGCTGTCTGTTATTTTTTCTTTTTGCTTCCCTCTATCTCTTCGTACCTCAATTTGTCCAGTTGTTACAATATATTCAAGTTGTTCTCTTCTCACTGCATGGCCAAAAATGATGATTGTTTCTTCTTAACATTGGAAATTACCTCTCTTTTTGCTCTGACCTCTCTCAGAACATCTTCATTACACTTTTTAGCTATCCATGGTACTCTCAACATTCTTCTGTAAAACCACATTTCTACAGACTCCAGTGATTTTCGTGTCTGTTGTCCTATTGTCCATGATTAGCATCCATATATTTAAACTGGCTCTACATAACATTTAAGAACTCTTTTTCTTGTTTCTATTGTCAAAAATGGATTGCATAGTATCTTTCTCATTTTTTTTAAAGCTGCTTTTGCCTGAGCCATTCTGCATCTCACCTCTTTTGTACATCTTCCGTCTGAGGTTAACAACGTTCCCAAATATTTAAATTCATTTACCTGTTTTAATATTGTTCCACTTGTCTTTATTTTGCACAGAGGTGATGTCTTTTTCTTTGTTGTTACCATTACCTCTGTCTTTTTGCTATTAAAGCTGAGTCCTTTATTTTTGCTTTCTTTCACTATAATGTCCAACATTTCTTGTAACTCATTTTCACTCTTAGCGATTAATACTGTATTATCAGCATACCTTAGATTATTTATATTATGACCGCCAATTGTTATTCCAGGCATGTCCCTTAGGGATCTTAAAAAAATTTCACTATAAATATTAAACAAATCTGGTGACAGCACACAACCTTGTCAAACACCCTGTTTTATTTGTTAAAACATTCCCAATTGGTTTCCATTTCTTATGGCCGCTGTTGTTGCCAGTACATGTTCTTTATTATTCTTAGATCTTTGCTGTCTACGTTTATGCTTTCTAAAATTGTGATTATTTCTTGGTGCTTTAATTTGTCAAATGCCTTTTTGTAATCTATGAAACATAGGTATAAATCTGTTTTCACCTTTATGGCTCTTTCTACTAAAGATCTTATGATATAAATGTCATTGCTTGTTCCTTCATCTCTAACAAAACCACACTGTTCATCGCTAATTTCTGGACTGATTTTGTTTCGCACTCTTCGCATGATGATTCTTAGTAATATCTTAGCCATATGACTCATAAGGCTTATTGTGCGATGATCATCGCATTCAATCGCACCCGATTTCTTTGGTAGGGCTATGAATATTGATTTAAGCATGTCGTCTGGTATATATCTGCTGTTGTAGATATGATTCAATATTTTTGTTATTATTTCTATTGCAAAATCACCCATGGCTTCAATCTCTTCTTTAGTTATATTATCTGGTCCAGAAGCTTTGCCTGCTTTCATATTGCGCAAGGCGTCTTCCACTTCTTCTCTGAGTATTTCTGGTCTTTCTCCATTATCCTTAATATTTACTTCTGTTCGTTCATCATTATAAAGATCTTTAATGTATTCTGTCCATCGTTCCCTTATGTTTTCTTGACAATCAACAGTTCTCCTTCCTTTGATCTTAGACATCCATTTTTTTAATTGCGTTTTTCTTCATGTTAATTCCTCAATTTGCTTGTATATAGGTTTAGCATCTCCTTTTTGTTGCATTTAAATCTCTTTGCATCTCTCATTTAGCCATGCTTCTTTTGCTTCTTTGCATTTTACTATAATTTCTTTATTTAATCTCTTATACTCATCTTTATTTGTTCTTCATGTATCCATTAACTGCAAAATTTCATCTGTCATCCATTTCTCTCTTGAATTTGTCCTCACTGGTGGTATGAACTCTTTTGATGTTTGTTGCATTGATTCTTTTAGCATTTCCCACTGTTCATCAATGCTTTGTATCTTCTCTATTGCATTGTACCAGTCCTGAATTGTGATGTTATATTTGTCTTGCAGCTTCTTGTCTGATTTTAGTAAATCACAATTTAACTTGATGTAAAAATATACTGAATATATCAAAACAAATAACACCAGGGCTAAAACTAAGAATAGCAGAATGTTATATCTTATCAACATTCCTGTATGGTGCAAAAACATGGAAATTAGACAAGAAAACAAAGAAAAAATATTGAAGCAATTGAAATTTTGATTTATAGTAGAATAGAAAGAATTGGATGGAAAGAAAATAGAACAAACGATGAAGTTTTAAAACAATTTAAAACGGAAAATTGAACTACTAAACAAAATTCAAACAAGACAAATTAGATTTTTGGAGTATGTCAAAAGAAACAGATACCAAGTAAAATTAATATTGGAAGGGAAAATACAAGGTAAATGAGACAGAGGCAGACCAAGATTAACATGGACAACTAACATGAAAAGATGGACAAGTCAGCCTATGTCAACCTGCACCATCAAAGCATGAGAGAAAGCGAAATGGGGCTCTATGGTAGACAAATCTCGATGCGGAGACGGCACTCAATGATGATGAGAGATCATAATAGATGGGAGCTAATTTTAGAGAGAAAATGGACGATAGATTGCTACAGATCTTTTGTTCAAGTTAATTTTGAAGATTGTTTGAATAGACAATTATTGCAAATTGTTATTTTTGTTTAATCAAGAAAAAATAGTTTAAAGAAGGAAATGGAGGGAAAATTGTTTTAGATAATGTAGATATAGGAATCTCAAAATATTTGACGTTTGAATTACTGAATATATGATAGAAAGAAAAGGTGAGAGAGAGAGAGAGAGAGAGAGATACAAAGGTATACTTATAATATGTAAAATAGACATAATATGGTATCAAGCGGCAAAACTAGTAGAGAGACGAGACAAACTACGACGTTTCGGCATTCGCCTTCATCAGTTACAAAACAATAAATATTCTGAGGGGAAAAACTACTATAAAGCAACAAACACGAGAGTCGAAACGTCATTGAACACCGATAGAACAACAAATAGTATACTTCAGAGTAGTTTGTTTCCCTAGTATGTTTGTTGTTTTGTACCTAATGAACTCTGTTACCGAAACGTCAAACATCTCATCTCTCTACTAGTTTAGCTGCTTGATTTCACTGTTGAATGCTTTTTTTTACATGTTCTCTTCAGCCTTACTTGTGGCCCCGCATATATTTTAATATTTTGTATATTTTACCTTTGAACTTATCTTCAAGACTTCAACACTTGAGAACTAATTAAAACTGCTATGTTGCTAAATTGTTCAAGTTAGGACCAGCGTCTCATAGTCTAAAGTTATGCACTTAAATCAAACGAGGGATGATCGAGCTCTCTCAGCTGATGTTTGATTTGATCGAGTGCCTAGTTGATCGGCGGCAGACTAGAAGTCATGTTCTGTTTTCATTTAGAACCCGAGCGAAGAACCTACGATAGTGTGAGATTTTTCAATAAATGGAGGGCCATATTCCGATACTTGAACTAAATAAATCTATCTATTGACCTTTCGAGTTGTAGCCGGCCCATAAGGCATAGACCCAGATACTCTTATCTACATTTTTATTCTAGCAGTTTTCTATCCTTCTAAAGATGTGTTATCAAATCTCGCCATTTATCTCTGTTCTGTGCAAGCAGCTCTATCTAATTGAGTGAGCTGATTCCTGCTGCTCTTGCCTCTCTGATGAATGTTCTTGAACTAAATAAAAATAAGCGTTAATGTTGTATCTTACTTAGAAATAAACTTCAACACTTCCTCCAAGATGTCCGCTTTGTCGAATAATGATTATAATCCGTTCATAAATTCACGAACACGTTGCTTTCGATTTGAATGAAAACTACAAGTTATACCGCAGTGATTTTTTGTATGAAACCTTCGAATTTCCATGACAACATAAATATCTTTCACTCTTAGATATTTAATCTAGTTTACAAGATTCCTTCCTTTGACTTTAATTTAAAATTGACCTGACACAATTAGACCTAATTTTAGCAGATCTACTGTATTCAGTGGGAGCCGCGATAGCTCAGTGGTTAGTGAACTGGACTACCACGGACAAGGGGTAGGGTTCGATCCCAACCGACGGCTTCCGGGTTCACCCAGCCTTAAATGGGTACCGGATTTTTCTGGGAAAGTAAAGCAGCACGGGCGTAATACTGACCACATAACCCAAAAATCATGTGCTGAAGGTCTGTAAAATACAGGGTCACTAACACCATATTTCCCTATACGCCACTTGCCGTGACGGGGGTACTTTACTTTACTGTATTCAGTCGTATTTTTCTAAAAATATTTTTCATTTCACATTGAAACAGGCCAACGAGATACAAACTCTCGATTTCCCCTGCACCAATTCGACTTTCAGTTGAAAACTGTAAACAGTAACATAACATTGCAAAGCATTCTTTTATGTGAAAGGCATATTCTGCTTTTGTTGAGGTAGAATGTTGGTTTCTAAAAGAAATAACATTTATATCAACGCAATAATGAGTTTGAAATGCAAATGTATATCTATACAGATGGTTACCATTTTACACCACCAGTTTCGTTTATTTGAGGGGTTAAGGCAAAGAAATGCAAATGAATGCATAAAAATGCGAAGCTGCAGTAAAGCTAAATGTGTGTGAAAATTAATAAAAAAAGATAGAAAAAATGGTATGGTAAAAGCTTTAAGTGATTGGTAGTAAAAAAAAAAAAAATTAAAGTACCCCCGTCACGCCAAGTGGCGTATAGGGAAATATGGTGTTAGTGACCCTATATTTTACAGACCTTCAGCACATGATTTTTTGGGTAATGTGGTCGGTATTACGCCCGTGCTGCTTTACTTTCCCAGAAAAAATCCGGTCCGGTACCCATTTAAGGCTGGGTGAACCCGGAAGCCGTCGGTTGGGATCGAACCCTACCCCTTGTCCGTGGTAGTCCAGTTCACTAACCACTGAGCTATCGCGGCTCCTTACGTGATTGGTAGACGGCGTTCAAATCTGTGTTGTCTAGCAATCACGTAAAGATTTTACCATACCGTTTTTTTTATTGTTTTTTTCAATTCTCCCTTTCGTTTATTTGAGGCGGTTACGAGGTTCTTTGGTATTTTTTTTTCCCTTTCTTTCTTACTTTTTTTGTAAGGACAGATTGTGTAAAAATAGGACACCTGGTCGGAATAAACAAGGACACTCCACTCAACAGATCCCACCTGCACACACGACAGACAAAGACAATAAGGAACAGCTGCAGATAGTTTTCTTAGAATCATCAGGAGAGAATTATCAGTTACGAGTTTCAGAAATACACACACGGGCCGCAGGAGCAAGCAGATTAACGTTCATGATGACGAACAACAGTGTCTGTATCTGGCGCTGCTTTTTGACAGAACTGAACATGAGTAAAAGTATCTTGATAATTGTATTTAGTATTCATAGTGATAGTAGTGAGAGTTCATTTCTTCTCCTTATTAATCTTCTTTCCTTCTTCATTTGTCTTTTAGCGTCGAGGGGAGATATAATTTGCAGTCTTTTGCTCTTCTGTTCCCTCCGCTTCTGTTATGTTTCCTTGTGCTTCTAGTATTCCATAAATTCATCTTTTCCATGGTCGATCCTTGGGTTTCGTGTTCTCGCAATGAAATTTTAGTGACAGCTAAAAAGACCAATGAGGAAATTCTCAAACAGCCCAACACAAAATAGGGAGCTCCTAAAAAACATCAGAAATAAACAATCAACATTTTTCGGGCACATCATAAGAGCAGGAGCGTTGGAATAATTGGTTACAACTAACTGGCATAATACAGGGAAACATAGATCGCGTTCGACAAAGACAGAAAATACTGGATAGCTTAGTGTCCTGGCATGGAAAACTGTCAACAACAGAATTGATACGATGCATGGTGGAAGAAGATTGTGGAGGGACATGATCGCCTACGCCAGCCGGTATGGTACATTGATGATGATGACGATGATGATGATGATGATCATTATTAGGTTCTACCAGAGAAATGCAAATTAAACATGAACAAATATCTACATTTCCAAAAGACATTTTACCATGTTGTTTTCTGATTGTTTCTGCACAAGTTTCATATCGCCAGCGAATCTCACATAAATATTGTGTTTTCCCGATTTTCAACCGTCAACCACGGTCTCAGATGTTACTTACCGTACAACAGATATTTTCCTAATTCAGAGATACTTTCATTTCTTTCTCGTCGAGTGTTTGCATTTTTCCTTATCAATTTTACGTGGGCAAAGTATTTTTTTTTCGATTTCCAATTACCAAGAGTTCTTTAAATTAGATGGTGCACACAAGACATCCTTTTTCTCGAAGTTATCCGATAGGGCTAGACATGAGACCTCACTACAAAGTGATCAGGTGAGTGTAACGTCGTGAAGAAGCCACGGATTCAAAGTGAAACAGTTTCCATTCCGGTAACTTCTTGTCCAACCCCAATCTCCTAATTCTAGAGCACCCCCCCCCCCAAATCTGCTACTTCTAGAGCACCCACCCCTCCGTCTTACCGTGTTAATATACCTAGAACACATACAACCCCCCTCCATCTTAGCATATTAATACACCTAGAACACACACAACCCCAGCTTATCATGTTTTAGAGCACCCACAACCCCATCATAGCATGTTAATACACTTACAACACACACAACCCCATCTTAGCATGTTAATACACTTACAACACACACAACCCCATCTTATCATGTTAATACACTTACAACACACACACCTAAATATAGATAGAGAAACCTAAATATAGTGTTTATAGATCAGGAAAAAGCGTTTGACGGTGTGGACAGGAACAAACTTTGGCAAACTTTAGAAACATACGGGGTAGCAGGACAACTTCTAGAAAATATAATAGCACTATATAAAAACAGTCAAAGTGCCGTCAGAACATCGGAAGGTCTGTCAGAATGGTTTCAGGTTACAACAGGAGTAAGACAAGGATGTGTCCTCTCACCACTCCTCTTCATCATATATATGGACAAAATAAATCAGGAAACAACCAACAACAAGGACAAATCAAATAATAACATAGAGGTAGAAAACTACAACATCAATGAGCTACTCTTCGCAGATGACCAATGCCTAATATATGAGGATGAAAACCTGCTACAACAGCATTTAACATCTCTAGATAAAAGCTGCACAAACTACAGTATGAAAATTAACACAGCAAAAACAGAGGCTATAAGAATAAGCAAATTGAGACACCCATTAAACATCAAGATCAAAGACAAAGAAATAAAACAAGTAGAGGAATTCAAGTATTTAGGCGCAATGTTCACAGAAGATGAAAAACTAGACAGAGAAATTGACATGAGAATACAAAAAGCAAATGCTGTCACATACCAGCTTTCACCATTGTTAAGACATCCAAACATTTCTATGCCAGCTAAACAACAAATGATAAATAGCATCTTCATACCAACTTTGTGCTATGTAAGTCAAACATGGACCCTTTCTAAGTCCCATTTAAGAAAGATCAATACATGTGAGATGCGATGCTTGAGAAAAGTAACAAACAACACAAGAAGAGATAGAATACCAAATGAAACCATAAGAAAAATGGTAGGAACAAAACCCTGCCAAGAATATATAGAACAACAACAACTTAAATGGTTCGGCCACCTGGTCAGAATGAATCCTCGCCAATCACTATCAAGGGCGTTCTTCTCGAGAATGCATGGGAAAAGACCAAGAGGAAGACCCAGAAGAAGATGGATAGATGCAGTGACAGAGACATGTAACAACAAAGGAAAATCACTAATTCAGACAATTCGAGCAGCACAAGAACGACAAATGATATAAATCACGACACCTTTTAGGTATCAGTGGAAGAGAAAAGAAGACGAAGTAGAAGAACACACACAACCCCATCTTAGCATGTTAATACACCTAGAACACACACAACCCCATCTTAGCATGTTAATACACCTAGAACACACACAACCCCATCTTAGCATTAACATATTAATACACTTAGAGCACCCACAACCCCATCTTAGTGTGTTAATACACTTAGAGCACCCACAACCCCATCTTAGTATGTTAATACACTTAGAGTACCCACAACCCCATCTTAGCATGTTAATACACTTAGAGTACCCACAACCCCATCTTAGCATGTTAATACACTTAGAGCACCCACAACCCCATCTTAGTGTGTTAATACACTTAGAGCACCCACAACCCCATCTTAGTATGTTAATACACTTAGAGTACCCACAACCCCATCTTAGCATGTTAATACACCTAGAACATCCACAACTCCTCCCGCCCCCCCCCCAACCCCTATCTTGTTAAATTAAAAAAAAAATTAGAACAATGAATCAATTTTCATTATACATATTTTTTTCCTTCAAAGTTAAAGTAGATCGCTCTGATAGTTCTATTCTGCTCTGAAAGTGCTATGAGAAAGGGGCACTAAGTGCGTTTGCTAGTAGCAAAGAGGGAATTAATCCCACGATCACACATAAACCCTCCCGTCGGCCCTTGGAATGCTCCAGTCCTAACAACCTCTTTTATTTTGAGCTTTACTATAGAGCTCAACACGGATCCTCAGTCTGAATTCCAACTCGGGAAACCAACAAACAGTAGCGTCTGATATCTGGAGGCAGCGGGTTATCACGTGCGAATCTGATCCCTTTACAAACTTCTTCTTTCCTCCCTCATTTTCCTTTCAGCTTTTAGGGGAGATATAATGTGCGGTCTTTGCTCTTCTGTTCGCCTCTGTTGCTGTTATGTTTCCTAGTATTTCTAATATTCTATCGACCCATCTTTTTGTGGTCGACCCTTGGTTCTGGTATTCTCGCAACGTTGAATAAGGGCTCGTTGTGATGTGTTTTGATTACTCTGCCAATTGACAAAACTATTTTATCTGTTGTTGCTTTATATATTCTATGGCGGGGGCTTTTCGAAGCTTTTTTTTTCTCAGTTGTTCATTTCTGTTCTTATCTCTCAGGCTGTTTAAAAACTGTGATCGAGAATTTGTGTATAAAAATATTCATTGTTTTCGTTATTCTCCTGCTGTCGAACAAATCGGCAGTCCTAAACTACGATATAGAGATATCTGTAAATCGTCTCTGAATGACTTCTCCATCTGCGAAAATGACTGGGAACATCTGGCAAGTGATCGCACATCACGGAGAGCATGTATAAGGAATGGTATAAAATCATTTGAGATTGTGCTGAGACAAAACTTAGAAGAGAAAAGACTCATGAAACAGGATGGAGAACCCTGTGGATCAGTTGACCTGACGTGTTCATTCTGTGACCGTGTGTGTTTGTCAAACATTGGCAGAATTAGCCACGAGAGAAGCAGTTCGACAAAAACAAAATCTAAAAAAATACACAATAGCCTCCACTAGACCGTCTGACAAGACGAAACAAGCCATAAATGATGTCGGAATTAATACTTCTTAAGAAGTGGCGTTAACATTAAGGTCATTGACTTATAACTAAAGAACATATTTTACAGAAGGGATACTGGATGCAGGTCAATTTGTATTGTAATTTCGTTATTTCGTCACCTGTTGGGGTGTGCTTTTATTAAAGCAATACCCATTCGAGAATGTTTGTGATAAATAATCGCCTCTACGATTTTGATTTCGATAAATCATCACTTTTTAGAGTGTGACTTCGTTCAGTAATCACCCGTTCCAGTGTAACTTGGTTAAATCATCACCTGTTGGAGTTTGACTTCTCATTAAATCATCATCCTTGGTAATGTGACGTCATTAAGATCATCCTTCTTGGGAATGTGACGTTTTTAAATTCTCATCCATGGGAACATGACTTAATCAAAACATTATCATTACGAATGTGACGTATTAAATCATTATCTTTTGGATTGTGACTTCATTAAATCATTATCATTGGAAATGTGACATCGTTAAATAGTTATGTTGCGTCGTGATTTCGTTAGCGACTATATGAATTTTAATATAAGAATGTTTTCTCCAATCTTGTTTCATTTTGTTTGTTTCCTGACGTTCAAGGTAATCATTGCCTAACGAGACAGCAGGTAAAGGAAGGACACGGGCACCTCAGGCCTTCATGGAAGAAGACTGAAAGATGTCATATACACTTTCTTTTGTTCACGTCAGCGACGCGTTAAAATTAAAATCTCGACCTTACAAGAAAACAAACCAATCTCCAGCTGATCTACGAGCACGGCCTAAGTCACTCGACCACATTCTTCATCACAATCATCCACTTGTCCCTGTTGGAACTTTGTTCACAAGAAGCTACTCTGAAGTTTTCTTTTTCCTGCGTGAGATGCCCAGCGTCTGCAACAATTTATCCCAGCTCGTCTGAAGCAGTTCTAGTTGTAGTTAGTTGAAGGCCCCGGTATCACTGCAACCGAATTCAAATCCATAATTTCTCAAACCCCGTGTCAGTGGAATCATCCACATTAACACCTCATCGCACTGAAGGATGCAAACAAAGAAAGGCATCTGCAGCCCCCATCATAGCAAATACAGTGCACGCCAAAAGACATAAGGCGTAACCGCACTGAAAGTGAACGCAGCTGAACTGTCCTTTGTCATACGATATCATCATTCATCGTAAACAATCGAAATATTGAAACACTATCCTGATGAAATAAACAGCCCAAGGTGTGCACAGATCACTAAACTCAGTAGCTCCTGCAACAAGCTGGACTTGGAATATGAGGGAACTGCAATAAGGAACACTTTTAAATCAGAGCCTCAAAGGTTGCTGTCGCCTATCCCCGCCATATTGACCGCAAGTCTATAGCATCTTGCACCGACCTTCTTCTTGGTTTTCCTCTTTCACGTCAGCCTGGTACCATACTGATCTTTCATAATCCATCACGCCGTTTTATGTGACCAAGCTTACTTTTGCTTTCCTTGTGTTATTGAGTCATTTTGTTATTGTGGTATTGAGTTATTGTGTAATTCAGTTATTGCCTTATTTGATGTGCATTATCATTGCACTCCGAACATGTCTACATACATGTGCTAAGATCCCCTCCGCAGTGTTCAGCCACTGACGACACCAGTTCTGTGTTATTCCTTGTGTTTATGTTCTTTAACAACACGTCCTATAGAAAATTAACTAGCTCTCGAAAATTGTACAGTTAGTTTAGTTATTTAGTTTAGTTTAGTTTAGTTGTCAGACCATCTTTATTGAACAACGGACAAGTTTACAGTGTTCAGACGTCCTTAGTACGTTACTCAGTGTGCCGCACGCACGTCACACACCAGCGGAAACACTAACGATGACGTCACACACCAGCGGAAACACTAACGATGACGTCACACACTAGCGGAAACACTAACGATGACGTCACACACTAGCGGAAACACTAACGGTGACGTCACACACTAGCGGAAACACTAACGGTGACGTCACACACTAGCGGAAACACTAACGATGACGTCACACACTAGGGGAAACTCTAACAATGGCTTCAGCACAGATGCACGAGCTCTGTAGCATCGACGGAGACCTTGACCCAATATTCTTAGTGGCCTCTTACGACATGCTTGGCAGCCGCTCCCTCTTTTCTCTCATTACCGTAATGATGAGTGCACCGGTAGCAGATAGTGTAACATTGTGTGTGTGTCTGTGTCTGTCTGTGTGTTTGTGTGTGTGTGTGTGTGTCTGTGTGTGTCTGTCTGTCTGTGTGACTGTGTGTGTGTGTCCGTGCGTGCTTGTGTCTGTGTGTGTGTCTGTGCGTGTTTGTGGCTGTGTGTGTGTGTGTGACTCTCTCTGTGTGTGTGTGTGTCTGAGTGTGTGTATGTCTGTGTCTGTATGTGTGTCCGTAACTGTGTGTCCGTCTGTCTGTGTATGTCTGTGTGTGCCTGTCTGTCTCTGTCTGAATCTGTGTGTGTGTCTGTGCGTGTTTGTGGCTGTGTGTGTGTGACTCTGTGTGGGTCTGAGTGTGTGTATGTCTGTGTGTGTGTGTCTGTGACTGTGTGTCCGTCTGTCTGTGTATGTCTGTGTGGGCCTGTCTGTCTATGTCTGAGTCTGTGTGTGTGTCTGTGCGTGTTTGTGGCTGTGTGTGTGTGTGATTCTGTGTGTGTGTGTGTCTGAGTGTGTGTATGTCTGTGACTGTGTATCCGTCTGTCTGTGTATGTCTGTGTGTGTAAAGCGTACATATTTGTTCATTCCTCCGTCCATTTCATGTGTTCATACTTCTTCATGTCATTTACAATAAAATCTTTCTTTTAAATACTGCTCTTGCAGTGACACGCAAAAAAAGAGATCACAAGCAGGATAGCAAAAGCAGCAGCGAATTTAAAAAAAAAAACCTGGTCAAAATATGAAAATAATAAATGCTAAGCAAGAAGACCAAATTTATAATATTGAACTCAAAATATTATCAACGCTTACCTACGCGTGTGAAAGCCGGAGAACAATGCAGAAGATTGAGAGAAAATTAAACACTTTCGAAGACAAATGCCTAAGAAGAATGCTCTGTGTACAATGGCATGAATTCAAGACTAGTATAGAGATAACAGAAATGGCCATACAACCAACGATCTCATCATAATTAAGGAAAGAAGATGGACATATGTCGGACATGTGCTGAGAAGAGACAAGAGAATTCTAAGACAGGTTCTTTCTATTATCAAATAATGTTGTTGGTTTATAATTAATAAATAGTTTTGTTTTCTGTCTCTGATGGAACTATGCATTTGATTAAATGAGAGATATTCGGACCATGAGTCCAGTACTCAAGGGAAAAAAATGTAAAAATAAAACAATATAGCGATAGACAAACAGATATAATGAACTAAATAAAAAACAGACACAAGAAAATAAGTAAACACAAAGAGATAAAGAAAGAGAGAAAGAATGAGATAATCAGATAGATAAGAAATAAAGAAAGAAAGAAAATAAGAAAGAAAGAAAGAAAGAAAGAAAGAAAGAAAGAAAGAAAAAAGAATAAAAAGGAAAGAACAAGGAGGAAAGAAAAGGAAATGAAAGAAAAGGAAGGAAGGAAGGAAGGAAGTAAAGAAAGAAATGAGAAGACTATTTAAATATAGATTTTACATTTATAACTTTGACTTTGTAGAATGAAATAACTATTTGATGTGAATATATAGAATCAAATACGTTTGGCCAATTACCGCTGATATCATATTCTTGTAATCTACGACCCAACGTAAATTACGTCTATATAACGTGCTTCTAAAGGCGGCCGACGAGGAGAGTTATTGGTTGAGTGAACGTGAAAGAACAAAGAAATAACAAGAAAATAGAAAAATAATAAATTGAGAACTTGTGATCATGTGTAGTGCTATTTACGTTGATCCAATGTACATTTTTTTTTTTTATCTCGAGCAGTTCGGAACGCGATAATCTTTTACAAATTTAACGGACAGAGAACATTACAATTCACTACTTGTTTTCAATTTCCAGTTAATAAATGTCATATAAATATCTAAGTATTACATACTGCGACAAGTGAGCCGTAATAACGCAGTGATTAGTGAACTGGACTACAAAGGACAAGAGTCGACGGCTTCCGGGTTCACACAGCCTTAAATGGGTACCTGATTTTTTCTGGGAAAGTAAAGCGGCACGGGCGTAATACCGACCATATTACACTAAAAATCATGTGCTGGAAGTCTGTAAAAATTATCGTCACTAACACCATATTCCCTATACGCCTTGACGGGGTCCTTGCTTGGTTATTGGTTATGGAAGGCCTCGGTATCACTAAACGAATTAAAATCCATAATTGCTCAACCGCCCGTGCCAGTGGAATCATCCGAATTACTAACACATCTCCCAAACATAGAAAGGTAACTGTAGTCCCCATCGTAGCAGTCTCAGCACACGCCAAAAGACATAAGGCGAAACCGCGCAGAAAGTGACCACAGCCAACTGTTCCCTGTCATACGATATTATCATTCATCGTAAACAAGCGGGATATCGAAACATGATCAAAACGGATGAGACACACAGCTCACGGTGTGCACAGAGCACTTAACTCAGTAGCTCTTGCAACAAGCCGGACTTGGAGTATGAGGAAACTGCAAGAAGGAACACTTTTCAGACATAGCCTTCAATGGTTCCTGCCGCCTATCCACCATATTCCATGGAAGTTCGCGTCCTCCCGAAAACGAAGTCGTAGCACTTGATGATGTTAGGCCATCGTTGATGACTCCAATTCCAAACATATAGACACACAGGGGTGGTAAGTTATCATTTCCAATCCAACAGATCCACCTGACCTGTAGTTAGTAAAACCACAGAGAGAATATGATTTTGTGACCTTCACTGATTCACTCTTGGATGTGAATGTGTAGTTTACACAAGAGGAGAAGTTTTCAACTACATTGATCCCATTTAAGGCAATTCTGGGATAGCAAGCGACGTCATGGGACGCACCAAAATGGCAGCTTATTTATATTCGAGCCATGGACTAAGCAATGTTTACTTTGAATTCCACGATATCTGTTATTGCAGCGAGTTGGCAGATTTTTGAAAATATATTCAAGGGTTTGAACATAAATGTTTGTTCACAGTTCGTTAACCTTCGCTGTAGATAAAGTCTTTAATTCGATGGCTTCATTTGTGACCTTGGTGGCTAAGGACCTAACTTGTGCAAACGGATGTCTCTGGCAAGGATCATTTTGAATCTATGAAGTGGGCTCATTGTGTGTTTAACTCAAACGCATATGTGCTTTTTAACCAAAGATCTTTTTTTTTTTTTTTTTTTTGGGGGGGGGGGGGTGGGGACTCAAGGAAGATATCCCCGATGCAAGAATAAATTGTACTATTAGTCCCATAAATGATTCGCTTCCAGAGGTTTATGATGTAAACAAAGCAGTTTTGTTATTGCAAGTGAATAATGTCCACACCTATAATTGGTCAGGATTGTGTAGCAGCAGCAGCTTTATAGCGAACACAGAAAACATCATAGGTCTTTGCTTACTTTACATAATGTGGCAAAGATAATGTCCATTTGATAAATGTGAGTACATCAGTGATTTTCAAAGGCTTGGAATAACATGAAGTGGGTGGTCTTACGCGAGTAACCGACACATAGTGTTGCTTTTGATCCTTACCCCATGATGGCAGGCAGACAATCTCAATTAAGAGATTGTAGCGACAATGACAAGAAGGAAAAGAATGACAAACTACGTTCTGATGTTGCTGAAAATAATCGCGCCAGTAAACAAATAACATGAGCACAACAATAACATCAGACGGAATATGTACTACAGAAATGAAATCCAGAATAACACAAGTCAAAGTAGCATTCAAAAAAATTAAAAACATCTTGTACAACAAGTCTATGTCAGTAGAAGTGAGAAAGAAAAGAGAATCGGTCTTAGTAAAAAGTAAAATTAAAGTACCTCCGTCACGCCAAGTGGTGTATAGGGAATATGGTGTTAGTGACCATACATTTTACAGACCTTCAGCACAAGATTTTTGGGGTGATGTGGTCGGTATTTCGCCCGTGGCGCTTTACTTTCCCAGAAAAAAAATCCGGTACCCATTAAAGGCTGGGTGAACCGGGATCGACCCTACCTCTTGTCCTTTGTAGTCCAGTTCACTAACCACTGAGCTATCGCGGCTCCCTAATCGGTGTTATATAGAGCCAATTTTGATCTATGAAAGCGAAAAAATTGACAAAGGCATACATGACAAGATAATTAGAGGCCACAGAGATGGGATAACTCAGAAGAATGTTGAACATTCCCAGAGAACTAAAGAGAACAATGAGGAAGTTCTCACAGAAACCAACACGAAAAGGGAGCTACTATAAAACAGAAAGAGGCAATCGACATTTTTTTGGAACATCATGAGAAGAGCGAATTTGGGATACTTAGATATAACTGGCAAAATGCAGAGAAAGAGAGAATGAGGACAACCAAGAGCCAAAAAAAGTTGATAGCTTAGTGTCGTGGCATGGAGAACAGTCAACAAAAGAACTGATACGATGAACTATGGACATACAATTTTGAAAAAAGATGATCTACGCCAACCGGTATGGCACATGATGGTGATTTTACGGTTTTCTCGCTTTGTGCGACGGCCTGATATCGTGGGGACAAAATAAATATCCATTCGTCTTATTTTTTTCGTTCCCCTTTTAAACCGTAGTACTCCTTTTTACTTTAGCAATCCACTTATCTTATTATTGTTCTTTCGCTTACCTCCCTTTCGCTTACCTCCCTTTCGCTTACCTCCCTTTCGCTTCAATTCGCCCAATCCTTTTGCTGAGCTTGTCCATCTTGTCTTCAAGGGCTTAAACTCTATCTACGTCATCTCGCTAAAAATAAGGGACGTAATTTGAATGGTTTCGTAGATGAAATGTTCCATTTTCTTATTAGGACTCCCCAAATCTGTCATGCCAGCAAAGGTTAGACATGACGCGTTGTCTCTCTTGATTGCCTGAGGAAAAACTCCGAGCCTCTGTCATTTGAAGAAATGTCATTGACGCCAGATTTGATCACGTTTTACTTCAATAATATGTCTCCGTTTTCTCTTTTAACCGCGATTATGTATTTAAGAGTTTCAAAAAGAAAGAAAATTATGGGGAATGTATGGGGCTGTTAAGTTTCAAAATGTATACGTGTTTGTGTAATATTTATTTTAACGTATAGATTCGTATAAATTACGAAGCATAAAAACAAAGCTCAGGATTTTCAAGTAAGATATATCATCCACTCTTACAATTGCATAGGGAGCCGCGATAGCTCGATGGTTAGTGAACTGGACTAAAAAGGACAAGAGGTAGGGTTCGATCCCAACCGACGGCCCCCGGTTCACCCAGCCTTTGATGGGTACCGGATTTTTTTCTGGGAACGTAAAGCGGCACGGGCGTAATACCGACCACATTACCCCAAAAATCATATGCTGAAGGTCTGTAAAATGTATGGTCACTAACACCATATTCCCTATACGCCACTTGGCGTGACGGGGGTACTTTACTTTGTTTTACAATTGCATGCAAGAGATGGTAAACAGCTAAAGAAATAGAACATAAAGTGGATGCGTTTGAAAACAAATGGTTAAGGCTATGGTTATTCAAAGGCCCTAGTATCACCGCAAACGAATGGAAATCCATAATTGCTCAACCGCCCGTGCCATTAGAATAATCCGAATTAACAACTCGTCGAAAAAACATTATCCAAAAAAAAAGAACGGTAGTTGCAGTTCTCATCGTAGAAAATACAGCACATATCAAAAGATATAAGGCGTTTCCGCGCCGAATTGAATGCATTTTAACTGTCGTTCGTCATACGATATCATCATTCATCGTAAGCAAGCTGAATATAGAAACACCATCTGGATGAAACACACAGCTCACGGTGTGCACAGGGCACTACTCAGTAACTCCGTCACCAAGCCGACTTGAAATATGAGGAAACTGCAACGAGGAACATTTTTCAGACAGTGACTCATCGGTTAACTGTCGCCTATCTGCCATATTGACCGAAAGTCCGTTTGAAAACAAATGTCTCTGGAAAATACTTCATTTACTGTGTAATGAATTCAAGAATAATGTAGAAATAGGAGACATTAAAGAATCAACAATATTAATATAATCACGAGAAGAAGGTGGTTATGTGTTTGCCATATTATGAGAAGACAACAAAAGAGTATCAAAGCTCGCCCTCAAATGGGAACCAGAGAGTAACAGAAAAAGAGGCCGCCCTAGAGAAACACCACAAAAGAACACTGAGACAAGAGGCAAGAACTGAAGGCATTAGATATCTCCGAGATTGAACAACTCGCCCAGAACAGGTTTGAGGCGGGATACAATGCGAGTCCTTTGCAAAGTCTGATACTTGATAACAAAGATCGTCGGACACAAAAAGTCTAGAATTTCTGCTGTACCTGCCATCTTCCGCTCGAAAGGACAATAAATAGATGGATAAATTCATCGTTGTTGATTATTGACAGAATTCTTGTGGAACAAATGAACACCATGAAGAATTAAGCATATCATTCTTGAAGCCGGATCCTTTATGATAATGATAGGAAACTCATAGGAGACTTTATACAGAACCTCGCAACATGAGGTAATCTGTCCATCCGAAGTATTCCCCCGTCTAACACATGTATCAGCCTTTAGCTCCTTAAGCATTCTTTATTGAGACATTGGGGAGAATGATAATGATGTTCTATCTCACAATATTTCTCTGTTTTTCAAATGTTTGTAAAGTTTATTATCAGGTTCGAATATGTGTTTTTTTTCCGCCACGTTAGTTTAATACAATATTAAAACAGGTTTTTAGAATTTAAATATTTGGAAACTTTGTTAACCTCAGACGGAAGATGCACAAAAGAGGTGAGATGCAGAATGGCTCAGGCAAAAGCGGCTTTGCAAAAAATGGGGAAGTTACTATGCAATCCATTTTTGACAATAGAAACTAGAAAAAGAATTCTTAAATGTTATGTAGAGCCAGTCTTAACATATGGATGTGAATCATGGACAACAGGACAACAGACAAGAAAATCACTGGAGTCTGTAGAAATGTGGTTTTACAGAAGAATGTTCAGAATACCATAAACATATAAGAAGAGTAATGAAGATGTTCAGAGAGAGGTCAAAGCAAAAAGAGAGCTAATTTCCAATATTAGGAAGAAACAATTATCATTTTATGGCCATGTAATGAGAAGAAAGCAACTGAAATATATTGTAACAAGTGGAAAAATTGAGGGACGAAGAGACAGAGGGAAGCAAAGAGAAAAAAATATCAGACAGCTTAAGAGAATGGCTTGGAAATGATCAACAATAGAAATGATAAATAACTGTCGAGATCGAAAGTTGTGGAGAGACATGATCACCTACGCCAGCATGCCGGGACCTGATGATGGTGAAGTTTAATACTTTGTGGCGATTCATGATTGTTCAAAGACATCGTGGTTTTATGTTGCCTTCCGTCGGTTTGTTTACGGTTGACTCCGCTAATCTTTATCTAAAAAGTCTCGCCCACAAGGCAGTGAGGTTTTTGTACTTTAGGGTACCTTCCCTTAGCCTTTTACTCTCCCGAGCATAGCTGCAAGGCAGCAGGGCAGCCGAAGGTTGTACTGTTTACTGCATACAGTAACAGGTACAATTACCCGACCTGACTTGGAATGTTGAAAATTGGGAATGTTTCAACAAATAAAACAGGATGTTAGGCAAGGTTGAGTGATGTCAACATATTTGTTTAATATGTATAGGGAGATTATTTTAAGATCCATAAGGGATCTGGAATAAAAATCGAAGGTCATAATATAAATAATGTAAGTTATACTAACGATACAGCCTTACAGTTAGATGATCCATCCTTTTATTCTGCGCAGGCATCCATTAATGAAGATCAGAATCTTCATGATTGTCATTTTTGTTAATCTTCGTGTTTCACAGCTGGATTAATATAACATTAGACTTTCTTTCTCTTCCGAATTACTCTCCTAGTTATGATCCACTCGTTCCCTTAAGTACATTCAGCTACTTAAACAAAATGTCCACCTTATGCTTGTCCCTACACACGGCCTAGCTGATATGGACATTCGCCCCGTTACCACTAAAATATATCCACTTCTTTACTAACTTAGATCTACTGTGCATTGCTACCTACTTAGTTTACATGTTATCTCTCTTTGTACACTTCTAACTAACATGAAGGATCTACTTCTTTACTAACTTAGATCGACTGTATCTTCCTACCTCTTTAGCTTACATGTTGTCTCTCTTTGTACACTTCTAACATGAAGAATCCACTTCTTTACTAACTTAGATCGACTGTATCTTCCTACCTCCATTAGCTTACATGCCATCTCTCTTTGTACACTTCTAACATGAAGGATCCACTTCTTTACTAACTTAGATCGACTGTGTCTTCCTACCTTCTTAGCTTACATGTCATCTCTCTTTGTACACTTCTAACTAACATGAAGGATCCACTTCTCTACTAACTTAGATCGACTGTGTCTTCCTACCTACTTAGCTTACATGCCATCTCTCTTTGTACACTTCTAACTAACATGAAGGATCCACTTCTTTACTAACTTAGATCGACTGTATCTTCCTACCTACTTAGCCTACATGTCATCTCTCTTTGTACACTTCTAACATGAAGGATCCACTTCTTTACTAACTTAGATCGACTGTGTCTTCCTACCTTCTTAGCTTACATGTCATCTCTCTTTGTACACTTCTAACTAACATGAAGGATCCACTTCTCTACTAACTTAGATCGACTGTGTCTTCCTACCTACTTAGCTTACATGCCATCTCTCTTTGTACACTTCTAACTAACATGAAGGATCCACTTCTTTACTAACTTAGATCGACTGTATCTTCCTACCTACTTAGCTTACATGTCATCTCTCTTTGTACACTTCTAACATGAAGGATCCACTTCTTTACTAACTTAGATCGACTGTATCTTCCTACCTACTTAGCTTACATGTCATCTCTCTTTGTACACTTCTAACATGAAGAGTCCACTTCTTTACTAACTTAGATCAACTGTGTCTTCCTACCTACTTAGCTTACATGTCATATCTCCTACCTATGTCATTTCCCCCAGGCAATGAAATCTTGCTACGACATAGTCGCTATCTCAAACGTAACACTTCCCTCAACTATAATCACCCCTTTGTGATTCTAACCCTTTTCTCATAATCACAAGATTTCCCTATATCTACTCACCTAAACAACTAGCTCATAACTATCCCGTGAATGTCACTTTCCCTAAACACACGATGGTTCTTTCAATTTTCCTTACACTGTCCCCAAATCTTTTATTTTCCTTTATCCATTGTTACAGCCACTCGTTCATTTTTCTTCTGGTCTCGATACAAGGAAGACATTTTAAATTTGTGTTTCTCGTACAAGCTTTAAATTATTTTATTTTGGGTGTTCCATTATTAGTTAGCTATCTGGGACTAGTTTCATTTACAATCATACCTGTGTAGTTGTTGTCTGTGTTAGTCACGTCTCACATCTTTGTGTGTGCATGTCTGTGTTAGTCACGTCTCACATCTTTGTGTGTGCATGTCTGTGTTAGTCACGTCTCACATCTTTGTGTGTGCATGTCTGTGTTAGTCACGTCTCACATCTTTGTGTGTGCATGTCTGTGTTAGTCACGTCTCACATCTTTGTGTGTGCATGTCTGTGTTAGTCACGTCTCACGTCTTTGTGTGTGCATGTCTGTGTTAGTCACGTCTCACATCTTTGTGTGTGCATGTCTGTGTTAGTCACGTCTCACATCTTTGTGTGTGCATGTTTGTGTTAGTCACGTCTCACATCTTTGTGTGTGCATGTCTGTGTTAGTCACCTCTAGTGACTCGGGCAGATGGTGCTTGTAAACCTGGGAGGGCCGACCATCTAAGGGCAGAATCCCCCTACAGAAAAGACAATCTGCTGCCTTGCAGGAAGATTGGGGACAATCAAAGGCTAAGGAAAGCAAACCTGAATTAAATTCTGGCTGAAATCGGATGCACTGGGCCACTGGCGCAGAACACAGTGCAACGTTTGAACGGGTGTTCAATCAGAGTGGATCTGGCAGACTCTAATTGTGATGTTCTGTCTGTGGGGGCGATCAACACACTTAACCTGATAGCTGACTTTATGTGAGAGTCTGGGATCCTGCTCTGATTGAGTCCTGATCGCAGAGAGAGAGAGAGAGAGTTGTTGTTTGTTTGTTCCTGTAGAAGGCCTATTGAGCCGAAAAATCGTTCCAATATGTGTTGTCCATCAATCACGTACAGCTTTAGCCATACCATTTTTTCTATTATTTTCCCCTGCAAACAAACCAACGGTCGCTTTAGCGTCACGCTTGCACAACACCACTGTAAGAAACTAAGGCAAGAACGATTTTTATGTTTTTTTAACGATCGGTCATTAGGAAGTTATTGTTGCTAATCAGGGATGTATGTGTGTGCTGAGACTTTGAAAAGCTGGAAGTAATATCTGTGTGTGTGTGTGTCTGGTAGCAACACAACTAAGAGAGAATGAGTGGGTGGTAGCATGGCAAATAAGAGAGAATCAGTAGATGGTAGCATGACAAATAAGAGAGAATCAGTAGATGGTAGCATGACAACTAAGAGAGAATCAGTAGATGGTAACATGCCAACTAAGAGAGAATCAGTAGATGGTAGCATGACAACTAAGAGAGAATGAGTAGATGGTAACATGACAACTAAGAGAGAATGAGTAGATGGTAGCATGACAACTAAGAGAGAATGAGTAGATGGTAACATGACAACTAAGAGAGAATGAGTAGATGGTAGCATGACAACTAAGAGAGAATGAGTAGATGGTAACATGACAACTAAGAGAGAATGAGTAGATGGTAGCATGACAACTAAGAGAGAATGAGTAGATGGTAACATGACAACTAAGAGAGAATGAGTAGATGGTAACATGACAACTAAGAGAGAATCAGTAGATGGTAACATGACAACTAAGAAAGAATCAGATCAGTAGATGACATCATGACATCTAAGAGAGCAGATCAGAAGTGTATAATAAGAAAAGCTGAACGAGCTATAAACATATATTTTATAAAAAAAATTGACAGAGATTGCACTGCCATGAGAAATCAAAGAAGTTATCCAGGAACAAATATAAAAACAAATGAAATACAGACCACCAGGACGACAAGAATAATTGTGTCTATTACCATCTCAACAATGAACAAGCAATGCCATTTATATAATAAGATCTTTAGTAGAAAGAGCCATAGAGGTGAAAACAGATCTATACCTATGTTTCATAGATTACACCAAGGCATTGGACAAAGTAAAGCACCAAGAAATAATCAACATTTTAGAAAGCATAAACGTAGACGGCAAAGATCTAAGAATAATAAAGAACATGTACTGGCAACAAACAGCGGCCATAAGAACTGGAAACCAATTGGGAATGTTTCAACAAATAAAACAGGGTGTTAGACAAGGTTGTGTGCTGTCACCAGATTTGTTTAATATTTATAGTGAGATTATTTTAAGATCCATAAGGGGCATGCCTGAAATATCAATTGGGGGTCATAATATAAATAATCTAAGGTATGCTGATGATACAGTCTTAATCGCTAAGAGTGAAAATGAGTTACAAGAAATGTTTGCCATTAAAGTGAAAGAAAGCAAAAATAAAGGACTCGGCCTTATTAGCAAAAAGACAGATAATGGTAACAACAACAAAAATGAGATCACCTCAGTGCACAATAAAGACAAGTGGAACAATATTAAAACAGGTAAATGAATTTAAATATTTGGGAACTTTGTTAACCTCAGACGGAAGATGTACAAAAGAGGTGAGATGCGGAATGGCTCAGGCAAAAGCAGCTTTCCAAAAAATGAGGAAAATACTATGCATTCCATTTTTGCACAATAGAAACAAGAAAAAGAGTTCTTAAATGTTACGTACAGTCAGTCTTAACATATGAATGCGAGTCATGGACAATAGGACAACAGACAAGAAAATCACTGGAGCCTGTAGAAATGTGGTTTTATAGAAGAATGTTGAGAATACCATGGACAGCTAAGAAGAGTAATGAAGATTAAAGTACCATCTTTTCAACAAAACTAAGGATTAAAAACATCTGATGAATTTGGCAGGGACGAGTTGACTGTTGAACTCTACTACAACCATCCCCCAACTCATGATGAATAGAAGTCTCAAGTGGCAAACCGGCGGGACCTGGACACCAGCCTTGAGCGCATGTCGTTGTTGTCAAACCTAAAAGTAATGACGAATATACTACTAAACAGAAGACAAATAAGATGTCAGTGATTTCTACAAGAAGGCATGAGCTATTCTATAGGGAAGAACAATAACTGTCTTTATAAAAATGTATCGTTCCAAAGAGTATAATGCGTGGCCACGCTTTAAGGAAGCAAAGTGCTTCAGCTTGACAAGTTCCTCCATCAGTTGATATACGGATTAGCATAGCAACACTGGTGTAGATGTAAATCAGTGGTCACATGGGGATTGTACATCGTTTAGTTGTCGGTTGACAAAGTGTGTAGTCAAACTAATTCACTTACAGTCTGATTTGAATACAAAGAACGTGCCATGCTGGTTTCATCTCGTATATCATCATTATTGTAGTCGTGTAGAACATTGAAGGCTTCCAACAAGGGATGGTTTTATCCCAGTAATTCTTTCAGCACTTCGGTTTTTGTATGAGAGGAAGCGAACAAGTGCTGCTCATACTTCCACATGGCCTCGGTGAGCGTAGAATGAGACTAGCCATGGGAATAGGCAAACCGTTGTGGTGCTGCAAGCTGGGGAACGAACTGAACACAGTGTATGGTGACAGATCAACTTGAGAGGACGAACTGAACACAGTGTATGGAGACAGATCAACTTGAGAGGACGAACAGAACACAGTGTATGGAGACAGATCAACTTGAGAGGACGAACAGAACACAGTATATGGTGACAGATCAACTTGAGAGGACGAACTGAACACAGTGTATGGAGACAGATCAACTTGAGAGGACGAACAGAACACAATATATGGTGACAGATCAACTTGAGAGGACGAACAGAACACAGTGTATGGAGACAGATCAACTTGAGAGGACGAACAGAACACAGTATATGGTGACAGATCAACTTGAGAGGACGAACAGAACACACTATATGGTGACATATCAACTGGAGAGGACGAACTGAACACAGTGTATGGTGACAGATCAACTTGAGAGGACGAACAGAACACAGTATATGGTGACATATCAACTGGAGAGGACGAACTGAACACAGTGTATGGTGACAGATCAACTTGAGAGGACGAACAGAACACAGTGTATGGTGACAGATCAACTTGAGAGGACGAACAGAACACAGTATATGGAGACATATCAACTTGAGAGGACGAACAGAACACAGTGGATGGTGACAGATCAACTGGAGAGGACGAAGTAAGAAAACAATGTTTTGGCTTCCCACACTGTCTTCCTTAGAAACGGAAACAGACCACACAGAACAAGAGCAGGATAATTATTATCATCAGCATCATCACCATCATCATCAAGTACTTTTCCTGCTGGAATAGGCGAACATGTCTCTCCACAACTCCCGAACTTGTCAGTATGAGATCATAGAACGTAAAATCAAATTGATTATATATATATTAATAATAATTTTAAGTCATCCTTACAAGATGTAAAAGTATATAGAGGGTGGATGCAGCTTCTGATCATCATCTTCTGATAGCCAAACTTAAACTTAAACTAAAAAGATATACTACAACGGATAAGGTTAGAAAGTATTTCAATGAAGGGTTTCTTAAAGAACAAGGAATTAAAGATACATTCGCAGTCACAATATCAAACAAATACCAAGTCCTCCAACAACTAGAACATACAATAAATATAGAAGATCATTGGAAACAGGTAAAATATATATGGAAAGAGACATGCGAAAAAACACTGGGGAAACGAGAATGCCAGAATAAAGCATGGATGACAGCAGAGACCCTGGATAAAATTAAAGAAAGAAAGTACAAGAAAGCAGACATAAATAAAAGCAAAACGAGAAGTAATAAAGCCAAGACACAGAATGCGTTTGTTGAAGACCTATGCTCTACAGGGAGCTGAAAGGTGGAAGTAGAAGAATTCTTTCAGCACTTCGGTTTTTGCATGAGAGGAAACGAACAATTGCTGCTCATACTTCCACATGGCGGCGATGAGCGTAGAATGAGACTAACCATGGGAATAGGCAAAGCGTTGTGGTGCTGCAAGATGGGGAGTAGAGAACGAACTGAACACAGTGTGTGGTGACAGATCAACTTGAGAGGACGAAATGAACACAGTGTATGGTGACAGATCAACTTGAGAGGACGAACTGAACACAGTGTATGGTGACAGATCAACTTGAGAGGACGTACTGAACACAGTGTATGGTGACAGATCAACTTGAGAGGACGAACTGAACACAGTGTATGGTGACAGATCAACTTGAGAGGACGAACTGAACACAGTGTATGGTGACAGATCAACTTGAGAGGACGAACTGAACACAGTGTATGGTGACAGATCAACTTGAGAGGTCGAACAGAACACAGTGTATGGTGACAGATCAACTTGAGAGGACGAACTGAACACAGTGTATGGTGACAGATCAACTAGAGAGGACGAACTGAACACAGTGTATGGTGACAGATCAACTTGAGAGGACGAACTGAACACAGTTTATGGAGACAGATCAACTTGAGAGGACGAACTGAACACAGTGTATGGTGACAGATCAACGTGAGAGGACGAACTGAACACAGTGTATGGTGACAGATCAACGTGAGAGGACGAACTGAACACAGTGTATGGTGACAGATCAACTTGAGAGGACGAACATAACACAGTGTATGGTGACAGATCAACTTGAGAGGACGAACATAACACAGTGTATGGTGAAAGATCAACTTGAGAGGACGAACTGAACACAGTGTATGGTGACAGATCAACTAGAGAGGACTAACATAACACAGTCTATGGTGACAGATCAACTTGAGAGGACGAACTGAACACAGTGTATGGTGACAGATCAACTAGAGAGGACGAACTGAACACAGTGTATGGTGACAGATCAACTTGAGAGGACGAACTGAACACAGTGTATGGTGACAGATCAACTTGAGAGGACGAACAGAACACAGTGTATGGTGACAGATCAACTTGAGAGGACGAACAGAACACAGTGTATGGAGACAGATCAACTTGAGAGGACGAACAGAACACAGTGTATGGAGACAGATCAACTTGAGAGGACGAACTGAACACAGTGGATGGTGACAGATCAACTTGAGAGGACGAACAGAACACAGTGTATGGAGACAGATCAACTTGAGAGGACGAACTGAACACAGTGGATGGTGACAGATCAACTTGAGAGGACGAACTGAACACAGTGGATGGTGACAGATCAACTTGAGAGGACGAACTGAACACAGTGTATGGAGACAGATCAACTTGAGAGGACGAACTGAACACAGTGGATGGTGACAGATCAACTTGAGAGGACGAACTGAACACAGTGTATGGAGACAGATCAACTTGAGAGGACGAACAGAACACAGTGGATGGTGACAGATCAACTTGAGAGGACGAACAGAACACAGTGGATGGTGACAGATCAACTTGAGAGGACGAACAGAATACAGTGGATGGTGACAGATCAACTTGAGAGGGCGAACAGAACACAGTGTATGGTGACAGATCAACTTGAGAGGACGAACAGAACACAGTGTATGGAGACAGATCAACTTGAGAGGGCGAACAGAACACAATGTATGGTGACAGATCAACTTGAGAGGGCGAAATAAGAAAACAATGTTTTGGCTTCCCATACGACCTTCCTTAGAAACGGAAACAGAACACACAGACCCCGAGCGGAATAATTATCATCACCATCATCGTCTTCACCATCATCGTCACCATCACCATCTTCGCCATCATCATCATCATCCTCAAGTACTTTTCCTGCTGGAATAGGTGATCATGTCTCTCCACAACTTTCGATCTCGGCAGCTATTTATCATTTCTGCTGTTGACCTTCTGCCAAGCCATTCTCTTAAGCTGTATGTTATTTTTTCTCTTTGCTTCCCTCTATCTCTTCGTCCTTCAATTTTCCTAGTTGTTACAATATATTCCAAATGTTCCCTTCTCATTACATGGCCAAAAAATGATGACTGTTTCTACCTAATATTGAAAATTAGCCCTCTCTCGTTGCTTTGGCCTCTTTCATAACGTTTTGTTCGTTTAGGATAATTAAACAAAGGAATAGGATTTCTATAAAAAGAAAAAGAAAGTAAGAAAGAAAGAAAGAAAGAAAGAAAGAGAAAAAAAAGCGAAAAAGAAAAAAAAACTAAATAAAGAAAGAAATAACCTCACCATCTTCCATAGCATATAATTTCTCTCTCTTAATTTTCTAACCTCATTTATATATATTCTACTTTATATATATATATATATATATATATATATATATATATATTCTACTTTATATATATATATATATATATTCTACTTTATATATATATATATTCTACTTTTCGATGGAGATAGACCTATATGATAGGTCATTGTATTCACTGTCGCATCGGCGAACTCATATATCCGTCAGTGGCTTTCTCGGGAGAGTTAGTAGGCTACGGGAGTAACCCCAAACAGAAAATCTGGAGGGAGGGACCCTAAGGCAGTCGGTGGTGTATTATCCACCTTCTGACATTCCCTCTCAACTTTGTTTCCGAACGTATGGACCTAGTCCCTGCTTCAGAACTCTTCAAAGAGGAGACGAGAGGGGAGTAGTGCGTTCTGGGCAAAGTATTATCTCCATATTATTGGTCCAGGCATATCTAGCAAGCTGAAATGTCAGTTCAACCCTCATTAGGACACAACAGAAGGAAGACACAATCTCTCATACTCGGCACATGGAACGTTAGGACACAACAGAAGGAAGACACAATCTCTCATACTCGGCACATGGAACGTTAGGACACAACAGAAGGAAGACACAATCTCTCATACTCGGTACATGGAACGTTAGGACCACGTGTCCTGGATTAAGTAACACCAACCTCACGAATGTAGAAAACATCAGGAAAACAGCCCTCATCGACATGGAGCTGCAGAGACTACATGTTGATACTACATCCCTTCAGGAAACAAGGCTGAGTGGTTAGTGTGCTCGGTGGCTGAGTGGTTAGTGTGCTCGGTGGCTGAGTGGTTAGTGTGCTCGGTGGCTGAGTGGTTAGTGTGCTCGGTGGCTGAGTGGTTAGTGTGCTCGGTGGCTGAGTGGTTAGTGTGCTCGGTGGCTGAATGGTTAGTGTGCTCGGTGGCTGAGTGGTTAGTGTGCTCTGTGGCTGAGTAGTTAGTGTGCTCCAATTTTCGATCAGAAGAGTCCGGGTTCGATACCCAGAAGTGGTGGATTTTTTTTCTGACTGATATGGCTCCGCGGTTCACCCAGCCTCTAAAAATTGCTAACGTTGATTTTTCTGGGAAGTAAAGTCGGCCTGCCGTGATACCAACCATATAATATGCCATGGCCATAGAAAAATATGGCCACGAACACTATATTTTCCATACTCCTCATGGGACGCAGAAGGAACCGTTATCTACTTTTTAAGTGAATGCAAACATGTTTAATGTAACTAGAAAAGACACCAGAAATTAAAATAATAGAAGCAAAGTAGATGTAAGGACATTTCTGTGTAACATTCAGACGCAACAAATTAAATAGTTAAACATATACATCATCATGATCAACTATCAAGCCAGCTGGCGTAGGTGATCATGTTTCTCCACAACTTTCGATCTCGACAGTTATTTATCATTTCTGTTGTTGACTTTCTGTCAAGCCATTGTCTGGTATCTTTTCTCTTTGCTTCCGTCTATCTCTTCGTCCCTCAATTTTTCCCAGTTGTTAGAATATATTCCAGCTGTTCTCTTCACATTACGTGGCCAAAAAATGATGATTGTTTCTTCCTAATATTGGAAATTAGTTCCCTTTTTGTTTCGGCCTCTTTCAGAACGTTTTCATTACTTTTCTTAGCTGCCCATGGTATTCTCAACATTCTTCTGTAAAACTACATTTCTACAACCTCCAGTGATTTTCTTATTTGTTGTCCTTTTGTCCATGATTTACATCATTATGTTAATCTGGCTCTACATAACATTTAAGAACTTGTTTTCATATAGGGCTATATAATACAGCTATATAATACAGCTATATAATACAGCTATATAATACAGCTATACAGCTACCTGCAAACAAATGTCACGTAACAGGCATTAACAAGATAGTGTGGAAACAAAGAAAATGGGGGGGGGGCCACTTAAAAGACGGATTAGCTAAATAATAAATGTTGTGCAAATGATGGTGTTTGAAACAAACCTGGGAGTTCTGGAACACATAATTACCTGACGGATGCTGGCAGCCAAAAAGAATGCGTAAAGCAGGGTTGCTTTTTTCATCTCAAAATAGCAATTTTAGTTACAATGATTGAAAGTTTGCAATGTAAATTAGTGAAGATATGGTGAGAGTTTGGGAGCTGCAATAGCTCAGTGGTTAGTGAACTGGACTACAAATGAGAAGAGGTAGGTTTCGATCCCAACCGACGACTTCCGCTTCACCCAGCCTTTAATGGGTACCGGATTTTTTTCTGGGAAAAGTAAAGCGGCACGGGCGTAATACCTACCACATTGCCCCAAAAATCATGTGCCGAAGGTCTGTAAAATATATGGTAACTAACACCATATTCCCTATATGCCAATTGGCGTGACGGGGGTACTTTACTTTTTTGCTTGTTTATAGTGATAGTTAAATATATTGTTCTCATTTTTAATTGATATATTATATGAGGTATTTTATGAGACATTTTATAAGATATTTTTTTCAGGTATTTATGAGATATTTTATGAAGTGTTTTATGCGCTAATTTTATAATGGTATTTTAACAGCACTCAGAAGTATTAATAAATAAACAACATAAAACGATGACCAATGAGCGCAGCCCAAACTCGGATCGAACTACTACTCCTTGACACGGGACCTTGCCACAAGAGACCTGCATCTCAGCAAACTGTCGACAGAGGAACTTTACAAAATAATTGCTATCGCTAAACTTGAGACCGTGAAATCTTAGAAGTTAGACAACTTGACTACTAGGTACAAAAGATTAGGGGTAGGTCCTGATGGACGGCTTGAAGTTTCATTCAGCCTAAAATAGGTACCGGATATTTTCCTGAGAAAGTGAAACGGTACTGACGTAATACTGACCATATTACCCCGAAAATAGAGCGGAAGATCTATGAAAACATATTGTCACTAACACCATACTCCCTATGCTTATGTGCCGCGAGAAGTAACGGGGCTCTTTACTTTTAAAAACTGTACTATCACTAAACAAAACTTGCTGTTTTATGGAGGGAGGTAGGACTTAATGGGCCTGAGAATAAAGGCCGTTTTTCCAGTGCAGACGCTGTGAAGTGTCGGGTCAGAATTTGTATTGCACCTCCCGTAGAAAAAGGACTGTTGGTTCTATGTGGATTCGAACCTACGTCTTTTTGGTTTAGAGCCCTACATGTTATCGATTCGGTCACACGCTCTCCTTAAAAATAAAATCTCTGTGTTTAATTGAAGATGAAATAGGTGACCCACTTCACCGGCCTTTCTAACCTGTCTCCGTTGTTCGGCAGCTGCTCCTTCGTTTGACTGCTGCCCCATTGTTCGACAGCCCCGTTCTTCTGCTGCTGGTCCGTTGTTCGGTTGCTTGTTCGTTGTTCGGTTGCTGGTCCGTTGTTCGGTTGCTGGTTCGTTGTTAGGCTGCCCCGTTCTTCGGCTGCTGGTCCGTTGTTCGGTTGCTTGTTCGTTGTTCGGTTGCTGGTCCGCTGTTCTGCTGTCCCCTTCTTCGGCTGCCTGTCCGTTGTTCGGTTGCTTGTCCGTTGTTCGGTTGCTGGTTCGTTGTTAGACTGCCCCGTTCTTCGGCTGCTGGTCCGTTGATCGGTTGCTTGTTCGTTGTTCGGTTGCTGGTCCGCTGTTCTGCTGTCCCCTTCTTCGGACTGCCTGTCCGTTGTTCGGTTGCTTGTCCGTTGTTCGGTTGCATGTTCGTTGCTCGGTTGCAGGTTCGTTGTTCGGTTGCTTGTCTGTTGTTCGGTTGCTGGTTTGTTGTTCGGCTGCTGCGTCTCCGTTCGGATACTGGTCCGTTTTTCGACTGCTGCCACGTTGTTCGGCTGCTGCTCTTTCGTCGGGCTGCCACTTTTTCGTTCGGCTGCTGCTCCTTCGTTCGGTTGCTGCTCCTTCGTCGGGCTGCTGCACCTTCGTTCGGCTGCCGCTTCGTTGTTCGGCTGCTGCTCTTTCGTCGGGCCGCTGAACCTATGTTTGATTCACAAGCTGCATTCCCACTTCAAAGAGATTTACACCAAATAGATCTTTTCTCCCAGAATCCTCTCTGGTGTTATATTGTAACATTGTAACGTAAATGAAATGGTTCAACGTGGTGTCAAGGTGTTAGACACGGACGAGAAATCCCAAAATTATGTGCAGACACAAGATGGTATGCTTGTAACGTTACGTGGGTGACAAACAACATCAAACGAAAACGGCGTTGCGGCTTACTAGGCCTGTAGCTGACCACAATCGACACAACATATAAACATATAAATAATCAAATTAAAACGACATAACAACTTGCTTATATAATGACGAAAATGCAATTATTATGAAAATTAAATGAAAGTAACTCTGCATGTACTTCTGTGAACAAGGCCAGACATCATGTATCTCCTTCAGTCCACGGGCCTTGTTTTACGATCCTCGGCCTTTGTCTCACCTGATGGTCCACAGTCTTACCACGTGTCTGTTTTTCCATGAGGCTTGTCCCTTCCTAAACATTAAGATTCATTTGAGCACATCGTCTCACCCGGGCCACTCATACTCAAGTCACTTCAGCTAAGTCATATATTTCCTTTATATATATATATATATATATATATATACTTTATGATATAATAGACGTTATACATTTTATACTTTTTATTCTTCAATTTTTTATTTTCAGTTCCACATTATTTCTATTTACTTACGATTTTATATCTCTACATTTTACCTATCCTCCAATATGTGACACATCTCAATCTCGTCTCACCATCCCATCTCTCATTCCTCTGTCCACATCTCCCTCACTTCATCATCCGACATGTAGCTATAGGTATCTGTGCCTGACCTTTGTTGTCGTTGTCCCCGTCTTCTGAAGAAGGCCATCGGCCGAAACGTCAGTATTTTGTTGTGTTCCTTTTTTTGTGAAGCTGTCACCATACCTTTGAGTGCATACCACACCCCACTACTGGCTTCTTTTACCCCTGGCTTGCTTAGCCCTTACAGTCGCCCTGGAGATATGTGCGCAGCAAAATCATTTTTTTTTCCCCTTGATTTCTCGAGATATGCTGACAACGCTTGAACTTACCCGTCATAGAAGTACTGCAGTACTAGATCATCTATATCTGCAGAACCCACCTTTGCAGGAACTAGAGAGCCAAGAAATAATAAATCAGTAACATGTTCTTTTGTATGTATATTTGTATTTTGTGTCATAACAACGATCTGTTTACTCGGACAATGTCCACTAGTTTCCCGATCTCGTTCCTGATAACACAGGAAGATCTCAGAGCAGAGCACGCACAACTCGACACAAGAGAGGGTCCAGAGTCATTTAAGAAAAATCGTTATTTATTAGGTACGTTTGTAGGAATGTTTCGTTTCTGTGTTTTTAAATTTGACCCACAAAATGACATGCAACCTGCTCTTTTCAATTTTCAACTGCACGCAAGACATGCAACCTGATCTTTTCAATCTTCAACTGTACACAATGACATGCAACCTGATATTTTCAATCTTCAACTGTACACAATGACATGCAACCTGATCTCTTCAATCTTCAACTGTACACAATGCCATGCAACCTGCTCTTTTCAATCTTCAACTGTACACAATGACATGCAACCTGATCTCTTCAATCTTCAACTGTACACAATGCCATGCAACCTGATCTTGTCAATCTTCAACTGCACACAATGACATGCAACCTGCTCTTTTCAATCTTCAACTGTACACAAGACATGCAACCTGCTCTTTTCAATCTTCAACTGTACACAAGACATGCAACCTGCTCTTTTCAATCTTCAACTGTACACAAGACATGCAACCTGCTCTTTTCAATCTTCAACTGTACACAATGACATACAACCTGCTCTTTTTAATTTTCAACTGCCAAATATTATGTTATGAACATGTATATGTCTTGAGATGAGGAATCACTGGAAGGAAAAAACACAAACATTGGAAATGTGCTTCGTACATTGCTTCAACATTACATGGGCATCTTGATAGCACTTTAAGATAAGAGCAACAATAAACGTGTGGGGCATCGGGGAACGCAATTTGGGGACCACTGCACTAACGCATTAGATAAGTGGAGCCCTCTTTCTGTTGCCCTGAGATAAACATCTCCTAGATCCGCCTGGACGCTAGGTGGCTTTCTGTGGTCTCACGCTGACGGTGAAATAAATGAAAGTAGGCGTTGGCTTAGAGAAATCAATAGCAGGGCTGCGGCCAACAATTATCTCATCGAATTCTCCCAATCTCATCTAAACTCTTGCTTTTGTGGTTTTCAACATTCCGAGATGGTCGCCGATGGGAGATTGTGAGCTGTGTGTCCTACTTCAAATATTGAAGACATAGACATATTAAAGGAATGTCCGTTCGGACAAATGTGACGTAAAAGCATTTATTTATTTTTTTTTTCTCAAAATACATTTATACACTTTAATGTTGGGCTTTGTGTCTACTGCTGGCGTGGTTTGATTGATATTATATTGTTATCTGGCAGATTGTTGTTTGATGTATTCCTAGTTTTAATTAGTCCAGCATGCCAACTCACGTCACTATGAGGTGCTGGTGACCATATCTTCGACTGAACTTAGACACATACATTGTGGCTGATGTGGTCGATATGACATCAGTGCCGTCTTTTCTTCCTAGAAAAATCCGGTACCGAATTAAAAAAAAATATTCATTGTCTCTCTCTCTAACTTTCTTTCTCTCTCTCTCTCTCTCTCTCTCTCTCTTTCTTTCTCTCTATTTCTTTCTCCCTCTCTTTCTCTCTCTCTCGTTCTATCTCTCTCTTTCTCTCTCTCTCTTTATCTCTCCCTTTCTCTCTCTCTTTTTTCTCTCTTTCTCTCTCTCTCCCTTTCTCTTCTTTTTTTCTTTCTCTTTATCTCTCTTTCTCTCTCTCTTTCTCTCTCTTTCTCTCTCTCTCTCTCTTTCTCTCTCTCTTTCTCTCTCTCTTTCTCTCTCTCTCTCTCTCTTTCCCTCTCTCTTTCTGTCTCTCTTTCTTTCTCTCTTTCTCTCTCTTCCTCTCTCTCTCTTTCTCTCTCTCTCTTTCCCTCTCTCTTTCCCTCTCTCTTTCTCTCTCTCTTTCTCTCTCTCTCTTTCTCTCTCTCTTTTTCTCTCTCTCTCTTTCTCTCTCTGTGTTAAACATATATATTCTAATTTTTCCTGACGTATTTCCTGATCGTTCTGCCTCTTCCTTCTATTGTAGAATTAGTTTCAGTTACCCCAGAACATGTAGCAGAGTTATAGCGTCGTCTCGTTATCCGTTTGTGTCGTCCCTGTTTTATGAAGAAGTCCGCATGTAGGCCGAAACGTCATATATGTTGTATGTTCCTGTTCTGCAAAGCTGTCACTATATTTTGTTAGAGTGTATGTCTTACACCCCACAACTTGTTCCACACGTTGTTATTGTTGAACATAATAATTTTTGTAGCATGTTATATAAGTGATTCACTTAAAACAACGTTATTGTTGAATCGAACAATTCACGTAGCATGTGATATAACTGATTCACTTAAAACAACGTTATTGTTGAATCGACCGATTCTTGTTGCATGTAATATAACTGATTCATTAAAAATAATATAGTTGAATCGACCGATTCTTGTTGCATGTAATATAACTGATTCATTAAAAATATTGTTATTGTTATTGGCTATGGAAGGCCTCGGTCTCACAGCAAACGAATTAAAATCCATAATTGCTCAACCGCCCGTGCCAGTGGAATCATCCGAATTACCAACTCATCTCCCAAACAAAGAAAGGTAACTGTAGTCCCCATCGCAGCAGTCTCAGTACACGCCAAAAGACATAAGGCGAAACCGCGCAGAAAGTGAACACAGCCAACTGTTCCCCGTCATACGATATCATCATTCATCGCAAACAAGCGGGATATCGAAGCAGGATCAAAACGGATGAGACACACAGCTCACGGTGTGCACAGAGCACTTAACTCAGTAGCTCCTGCAACAAGCCGGACTTGGAATATGAGGAAACTGCAAGAAGGAACACTTTTCAGACATAGCCCTCAATGGTTCCCGCCGCCTATCCACCATACACCATGGGAGTTTACGTCCTCCCGAAAACGATGATCGTCGTAGCACCTGATGATGTTAGGCCATCATTGATAACTCCAATTCCAAACATATAGACACAAAAGGGTGGTAAGTTATCATTTCCAATTCATTAAATCATTAAAAATAATATAGTTGAATCGACCGATTCTTGTTGCATGTAATATAACTGATTCATTAAAAATAATATAGTTGAATCGACCTATTCTTGTTGCATGTAATATAACTGATTCATTAAAAGTAATATAGTTGAATCGACCGATTCTTGTTGCATGTAATATAACTGATTAATTAAAAATAATATAGTTGAATCGACCGATTCTTGTTGCATGTAATATAATTGATTCATTTAAAACAACGTTATTGTTGAATCGAAAAATTCATATAGCATGTAATATATAAACATTCCATTTAAAACATTATAGTTGAATCGAACACTTCTTGTTGCATGTGTAGCATGTAATATAACTGATTCACTTAAAACAATGTTATTGTTTAAACGAACAATTCATGTAGCCTGAAATATAACAAATTCACATGAAACAACTTTCTTTGTTCAATCTCTCATTTCTAGTTTTATCACGTGCAAAGGTGTACAGAAAATCCTAGCTAAGTATTTCTTTAGTCCGCTGTGAGCATATGTCTAAGTTAGTGAACATGCCAGGAGCTACGTATAAACACACACAACAGAAAGGAGATGATAACCAGGAAGTAACAATCACAGTCCAACCAGAATGAGGAGGTTGAAAGGGCTTCATTTTGTTGTTGTTGTTGTTGCGTTCGCCAGCTTTCAGCTCTGACGAAGTCCCTAGAGACTAGGAACTGAATTTTGCGTGTTAATCCATTTTTTTCTGGCAGCCGTGTGCACAGGGGTCCCTCGCCGCACAGGCAGATATCTCCGACTTCGGAGGTACTCATGTTTTTCCCGTCAATGAGTAACTGACGTTTCAAGCCGGGCCTCTCTGCTGAGACCAGGGGTGGTTGTCGCAGAGAGAAATCAGAAATAAAAATCCCAACCGGTTGAGCTGAGATTTGAACCCACAACCTCTCTGTCCCGAGGCCAGCGTCTTGCCTCGAGACCAACCAGTCCGCCATGGACTTGGTATATGAGGAAACTGCAACAAGGAACACTTTTCATGCATACCCTTCAATGGTTCCTGCCACCTATCCACCAAATACCGGAAGTGCACGTCCTCCTGAAAATGATCGTCATATTTCTTTAGAAATGTATAGCGCTTGATGATGTTAGGTCATCGTTGTTGACTCCAATTCCGAACATATAAACACACAGTTAGTCGTCAGATTATCCCCGTCGCACATCAAACAACAGACCGTAAGATTAGCGTACGGCCAGTTTAGGGATTTACGATGAACCATTACTATGAAGTAATACACACAACAATGTCGCACGCACAGCAATGACGCGCCTTTAGATTCCTGATTACTCTAGTGAATGCAGCCTACGACGAACAAAATACGGTGCAAATTCCCTAAAGAGATAAAACTACGGCTGACGAAGCATTTCACATTAATGAGTAAAATGTAAATAACTTGTGTCAAACAAATCCAACAACGGTCATGAACAGCACCAATGTGACGTAAAGCGCAGACCAAGTCTTGACGGTGGAAAGTCGCATTCACAACACTTGATTTGTCGAAAATGGAATATTGCCAGCGTACAACACCGCTTTATCGGCGCAGACGTAATAAGTAGATAATCTTTTAGACTTTAACGCATAGAAGTGCAAAGGAGGACCGAAATTAATCAGACACCGAATGTACTTTCTGCAGCGATCGAGAGATCGTGGACAGGATCCGCCATCTTGAAAACGGAAGTCGGACTTCATCTGAAGGGAAAATAGAAGGGAGAAAAAGAACAAATCACTTTAGTAAATTCGTCTGACAGAACAAGAAGTGTTTTAATGAATAAAGTTGTTGTAGTAGTCTCCGCACACATGTGGCTCTACAGATGAATGTTGAGAATACCATGGACAGCTAAGAAGAGTAATGAAAACGTTCTGATAGAGGCCAAAGCAGGGAGATAGCTAATTTCCAATATTAGGAAGAATCGATCATTTATTTTTGACTATGTTATGAGAAGGGAACAGTTAGAATATATTGTGACAACTGGAAAAATTTAGGGACGAAGAGATAGAGGGAAGCAAAAGGAAAAGATTCCAGTCAGCTTAAGAGAATGGCTTGACAGAAAGTAAACAACGGAAATGATAAATAATTATCGAGATCGAAAATTGTGAAGAGACATGATCATCTACGTCAGCTATCATGGAACTTGATGATGATAATGATGAAGAGTAGTCTGCATCGGTCGTAGTTTACGATCGAATTCGCATTGCCCCTAGGAAACGTTTCTGTTTTCATTTCTTTAACAATCTATTCTATTATTTTTCTATGAATCTGTCTGCTTCTTGCTTGGGTTAGATCTTTAGAGTGTGTTTTCAAAGATTGATGTCTCTGGCTATACCTCCCCAGATTGCAGGGTTTACGTTCAATGTCTTCATGTTACGTGTGTGTAATATCCTTAAGTCGGAATTTTGAGCATTTCTTTGTTCTTTTATTGTCTACTAGTGTCCACAACGTAAATCTTTTTGTATGCGGCCCTTTTCCATACGGTGTAAGTGACCAAATCTACGTTGTTTGAACAGAGTGTAGATGTTCGTGAAGCCTATGTCTCGGTGTAAGTGACCAAATCTACGTTGTTTGAACAGAGTGTAGATGTTCGTGAAGCCTGTGTCTCGGTGTAAGTGACCAAATCTACGTTGTTTGAACAGAGTGTAGATGTTCGGGAAGCCTGTGTCTCGGTGTAAGTGACCAAATCTACGTTGTTTGAACAGAGTGTAGATGTTCGGGAAGCCTGTGTCTCGGTGTAAGTGACCAAATCTACGTTGTTTGAACAGAGTGTAGATGTTCGGGGAGCCTGTGTCTCGGTGTAAGTGACCAAATCTACGTTGTTTGAACAGAGAGTAGATGTTCGGGGAGCCTGTGTCTCGGTGTAAGTGACCAAATCTACGTTGTTTGAACAGAGTGTAGATGTTCGGGAAGCCTGTGTCTCGGTGTAAGTGACCAAATCTACGTTGTTTGAACAGAGTGTAGATGTTCGGGAAGCCTGTGTCTCCACGTTTGACACCTTCTCCTTCCAGGTGATATCAAGAATACGACGCTGGCATCGCATATTGAATGCATTTAGCCTTCTATCTTGCTTTGCATAAGCTGTCCATAATTCACTGTCATACAAAATGATACTGATAACGCAGGCGATGATTAAAATAGAAAAGGAGTTATGGGAAGATATTTAAGAGGGGAAATGAGACTAAATTTGGATGAAGTTTGTGCAAGAGTGAACAGATCATTCACAATATCGTAAATTTATTTATATTGGCACGCTGAGGGATTGAAAAGGAAATGTCTGAAGGTAGTCCATAATATCGTAAGATATTTTAATGAGAAATACACAAAATGAAATAGGATGTGTCTTGAAGTTATAGTTTAGTGATAGAAATTAGGTTTGAGAAGAAATTTCAGGATTTGGTTGAGAGTGTGAATCTAATTTTATAAACGTTGGAAAGAGTTGAGAGATGAGATTTAAGATGAAAATTTAGAGAAGTTTTTGGAAAAGATGAGAGATGTGATTTGAGAAAAGTTTATTTAGAGAAGTTTGGAAGAGATGAGTGATGTGATTTGAGAAAAGTTTATTTAGAGAAGTTTGGAAGAGATGAGTGATGTGATTTGAGAAACGTTTATTTAGAGAAGTTTGGAAGAGATGAGTGATGTGATTTGAGAAACGTTTATTTAGAGAAGTTTGGAAGAGATGAGTGATGTGATTTGAGAAAAGTTTATTTAGAGAAGTTTGGAAGAGATGAGTGATGTGATTTGAGAAAAGTTTATTTAGAGAATTTTGGAAGAGATGAGTGATGTGATTTGAGAAAAGTTTATTTAGAGAAGTTGGGGAAAGAATAAAATATGAAATTTGAGATGACATTTTGAAGACATCGGGAAGAAACACGATTTGAGAAGAAATATTAGTGAAGTTGGAAAGTAGTAGTATATGTGATTCGAGAAGAAATATTAGTGAAGTTGGAAAGTAGTAGTATATATGATTCGAGAAGAAATATTTGAGAAGTTTGAAATAAGCCATGTATGTAATTTGAAAATAAAAAAACAAAAGAAATATAAATTTTGCAGACATTACCATGAAACACAAAGTAATAAAATATATTAAATCGCAGACAAAAACCTCTGCAAAAGCAGTATCCTTTCTTTAAGTAGTTTCGATTGTTATATTCAAAGGGCTGTAAATATTTTAAACTAATTAAGTATTTCCCTACGTTCTCATCCACGCACCATGCGCCATGTCGATTTCGGTCGTGTACGTTTAGCCGCACAGTGCGTGACTCTCAACTTGATTCTTGTAAACTGCCATCAAAGCATATTTTTAAAATGCTTCATCTTGGTATTGGTGAAATCCGATTCATTGTTTAATTATATATAAATTCGTGTATAATATGTTCAGTGTTAGATAAATATAAATACATTGATATTTAAAAACATGAAACATTACGTCTCTAAAATCTCTACAGCTAAATTGATAAATAAATCTTCTGTACTGAAAGAGTAACACGACAAATAAAGCGAAAACAATATAAACCCCAGTAAGACAAGGTAGTTAATCGATACGATGATTTCCTATGCGAAATGACAACAACCAGTTGTATATAATAAAGACAGGTCAAGAGTAGATCAAAAATAGAGAAAGCAGTCCGGAACAAATGTATTCTTAAGATCCATTCACTTGATGAACCACAATGTCTAAAACACGGTCAAACACAATTCATTAATGAACGAACGCAGAAGTAGAAGAGGACAGAAAACGTTGTATAAAATATAAATCAGCAACAGTTAAAAACATTAACTAAAAGAAAATAAAAAGAAACATAAGTAAAGACATGAAGAACAGACCCACAAAAATTACGAGTAGTTTACAGAAAACAGCTCGATGGTAGGAAGACGAAATATTCTAAAAAAATAACAAGAGCCAATAACTAGCAGAGAGATAACCTTGCGTGTGCAGTAAAATGCAAGTTGAAGTCTCGTAGTTTCCTGGCAAAATATCTCGTTCTACGAGATCCTATCAATCTATAAATGTCATTAACAATAAACACAAACCACTACAGACAATTAACATTGAGGTTTTTATACAGAGCTCGCTTGAAATAAGGGTTAACATTACTATGGGCTAACAGAGAAGATTTGTTCGGTAGTTAAATGTATCAGGACTTGAAGTGCCAGCTAACTGTTTTTGAACAGTGAACCATAGCGGATCAACATTCTGCGTAATGACCGCAGAGTAGTATTATATGGCTAAACTAGCCATGAATGCAGAATTACATTATATGGCTAAACGAGCCATGAATGCAGAATAACATTATATGGCTAAACGAGCCATGAATGCAGAATTACATTTTTAGGCTAAATGAGTCAAGACCACAAACTAACACATAAAGCTAAACGAGTAATGACCACAGAATAACATTTTTAGGCTAAATGAGTCAAGACCACAAACTAACACATAAAGCTAAACGAGTAATGACCACAGAATAACATTTTTAGGCTAAATGAGTCAAGATCAGAAATTAACACATAAAGCTAAACGAGTAATGACCACATAATAACTTTATACGGTTAAACGAGTAATGACCACATAATAACTTTACACGGTTAAACGAGTAATGACCACATAATAACTTATACGGTTAAGCGAGTAATGACCACATTATAACTTTATACACTAAACGAATCAGGACCACAGAATAACTAAAGGTAAAGGTAACGTACGAGACTTGAACCGGCGTCTTAGCACGCGAGTTTCCACCCATATGTGCTCGGCCGCCTATCCAGAAATGTTCGGAGATTTCAGGATAATGTCGCTTCAAGCATCGAAACTCACGATGCGAGGCGAGATTCCTCACCTTCCCAGGGTTATACCCTGGTACCCATTTCTGCCAACGGCTGGGTCAACCGTGGGGGTAT